>CALNHX010005138.1:0-113024 GCA_940337035.1 Agriotes lineatus
TACCAGAAGCACTGCGGGTGTAGGCGGATGCAGTAAATACCGCTACTGATGTGCTAAATCGGACACGATCAACTCCTATGAATTCGAAAACTCCAATTGAATTGTGGCAAACACTCGATCACCTAATAATTTTTGGAACAGAGTACTTTGTGCACATATCCACTCAGAAACGCAAAGAAATGGATAGGAAGCGTATAAAAAGGATTCTGGTTAGCTATTGAGTGTTCATATCTGAAAAGAAAGAAGTAGTTTGCAGTAAGAATGTAATCTTCAAACAAGAGGGACCAATTGTAGAATGTATTCAACCAACGTCTAATGCTGATGTTGATAATGTCGTGAACGATAAAACAGACTTTACTGAAGATGACGAAAAAACCAAAAACAAAAAAAATTTAGATACTGCCAGATAGGACTAAACTCAATTTGCCTCAACAGTTCGATTCATATGCATTGTAAGCCGAAGCTGAACGTAAGACAGTTCAGAAAGCCATGTTTTCAAAAGCAAATATAATTGGCAAGCGGCTATGGATGACGAAATGAATTCTTTGAATGAAACTGAACCTGGAAGTTGACGAGTTTTAATAAACCTCTAGAGAAGCGTTGAATTTTCCTAGTCAAAGAAAACCCTCGTGGCAGTATTGTGAGCTTGAAAGGAGGCAAGTTGGGAAAGGTTTTTCACAGAGTTGAAGTCGATACCATGAAACTGAAGGATTTTCTGGAATTAGCATCTAGAGAAGAAATGTCCGTTTAAGGGGGAGTGTTGAAGTATAAATAGATAGGGTGTCTTGATGTCAATTTGAAGTATTTGCCCTACAACAGGGTACAGACAGATTTTTGTCCCATATTACTCTAAAGTAGTTTTCCCGCTGTCAATCATATATGCCAGTGATGGTTTGCGGAAAGTTCGTTCCCCACATTTCGTTCCCCACATTTCGTACCCCACATTTGGTTCCCGGGATATTTCGTCTCCCCACATCTCGTACCCGGAAACTTCGTTCCCGAGCGAGCTCAATTTATCTGCTAGATTACCGGGTGTTGAAAAACGAGTGCAGCGATCGGAATGCAGTTAGAAAAATGAAAGATATTTTAATTAATTAATTTATTATAATAAACTTATAAGAACAATATGTCCCCGGATTGAGTTTACAAGAGGGAATTAAATTTTATTTTAGTTTTAAATATAAATGTTATAGGAATTAAAATTCCTGCTTGGTTTGTAGAGAATTTTAAGAAAATTTTCAGTTTTTCAAAAACAAGTCGGCCTTGACAGTTAAGCAAAAGCTATTTTCTTTTCATGTAAACTACCTTTATTGTTCATAATACGGCAAAATATTACTAAGAAAAGTTGTTCAGAATGAGAAAATATGGCCGTATACAAGATATAAGAAAGATACTTAGATTAAACCCTCATTTTTAATAAATACAATTTATTTAGTTCTTATAAGTTTATTATAATGAATAAATTAATTAAAATATCTTTCATTATCTAACTGCATGCCGATCGCTGCATTCGTTTTTCAACACCCGGTAATCTAGGAGACAAATTGAGCTCGCTCGGGAACGAAATTTCCGGGTACGAGATGTGGGGAGACGAAATATCCCGGGAACGAAATGTGGGGTACGAACTTTCCGTATCCCGCCAGTGATATAGCCTTAGTAACAAAGCGTGTAAGTCGGTGACAATATTTGTTTGCTGCTCTCCCTTGACAACGGAACTTAATATTATTATTAATTTTCTAGAATAATATAGTACGAGCGGCGGTGACACTAAGTCTAGTGTGATAAAACTTTTCAATGTCATATATATAATTCGTTAGGTCATTGATGGGGAAACATAAAATGGCAGTGCTGCCACGTGTGGACCGAACGGCACTATAAAAAAATATTTAGATAATTTTTTTTTTTTCAATATCTAGTATCATAAAACTTCAGGATTCTGATTGTTTCTCGAAACAGGGGAGGGGTAGGGCTTTAAGAAAAAACAGTGCTGCCACTCTCCGAGCGAACTCTTATCAGCGGCAGCAGGGAGATCAGTGATCCCTCAGATCCTATTTTCTAGTATCATCAAACTTCATACAAATTCAAACGTTATCTGAAAGATCATCAATTTCTGTGTAAGAAAAACCACTGCTGCCTTTTCCAGTGTGGAAAATGGCGGCAGCAGCATTTGAAAGTCGCGATTATCGCAACCGAATTTCGCGTGTTCATTCGGTTTTATCGGCATTAATCCGGTTTTTTCGATTTGTACTAATGAAATACGCGTGACATTGTAAATTGCAATAAATTTTCTATTGCGTTGATTGTTTAAACAAATGAAATTGTACTTTTTATGTGATATTTTTCGAGCTTTCCTTATTTCTCTTGTTTTTTTTCATATTTTCCAAGCCTTCGATTCCAATTGAGAATGAATTAGTTCTATCTAAATTAGATTCTATCAATTATTCCAAGTTCATTGATTTTTGGGCCGTTTTTTAGGTCTTTTCGCGTTTTTCACAGCACGTACGAATCCGTTTCGCAGTTTTATTGAAACATGCCATTTATTTATCAGGACAGGGATTGTTTGAACAAATTAGAAGTATTTAACTTGGAACATAAAGATTTTTGAGCTATTTTTAAGCAGAAATTGAGTCTGCGGCGTTGATTTATTTCACCAACTGTAAGAGAATGGAAGCGTGTTTAAATAAGTAATGGTCTTGTTTTGTGAAAACGAATTTAATTTCTTTCTAGATTTATGCATACAAATGTTGGTTTATAAAAAACACAAAGATTATGAAAAGTTCGCAATGAATTATTATTGAAACAATTTGCCCATTTAGTAAATTTGGCATTATATTAAAAGTTAAAATTACAGGAGTAGCTAACAATTAAAGCATCGAAGCAACTTATCACTAGTTTTCGTGGTCAGAATCAAAACTTTCTGCTTCAAATTCTTTGTCATCTTCGTCGTTGTTATCTGTTGCCAAAGATAGTATATCGTCAACGTAACAAAGCATTTTTTGAAGAAGTAAAATACGTTGAGATTACAAAAAAGGACAGCGATGCGACCGTTGCTGACTGCTTCTCAAACGAAAGTGAGCATAAAGCATACCAACTACCGACGAATGGGCTTTGTAGGTCCTTTTGCTACCCTCTAGCCAATCAGAATGTGCCACTTGTGAATAGCACAGCCGGGGTCCTACAAAGTAAGTTGGTAAAATAAATCAACGCCGCAGACACAATTTCTGCTTAAAAATAGCTCAAAAATCTTTGTTCCCAGTAAAATACTTCTAATTTGTTCAAACAATCCCTGTCTTGACAAATAAATGGCATGAATAAAAAAAAGCGAAACGGATTCGTACTTGCTGTGAAAAACACGAAAAGACCTAAAAAAGCGACCCAAAAATCAATGCTATTGGAATAATTGATAGAATCTAATTTGCTTAAACAATGATCCCAAGTATTGTTGCAACGAATAGAACTAATTTATTCTCAATTGGAATTAAAAGCATGGAAACTATAAAAAAAACAAGAAAAATATGGAAAAATCGAAAAATATTACATAAAAAAAAGAATTTCATTTGTTTAAATAATCAACAACATTGAAAATTTATTGGAAATTACGATGTCAGTGTATTTCATTAGTACAAATCGAAAAAAACCGGATTAATGCTTTCTGGAAAAGGCAGCAGCGGTTTTTCTTACACAGAAATTGATGATCTTTCAGATAACGCTTGAATTTGTATGAAGTTCGATGATACTAGAAAATAGGATCCGAGGGATCACTTATCTCCCTGCTGTCGGGAGACCGAAGGCTAGCAAGCAGGCCACCATAGGCCATTTTTGCCAACCCCATACCATCCCCTCAACCGCCTTCATTATCGTCCTCTTCGATGGGCTCTTCTCCCTGCTTAAACCTTCCTGATTTTCTAATGAAGATCAGAATTTCGGCCCAGGATAGGGAGTTCAACTCTTCCATTCGAAGCGTAGGTGCTCCAAAGGTTCTATACCTCAGCCGCTGATACGCTTCGCATTCTCCCAAGTAGTGAAAGGACGTTTCCTCGTCCCTCCCACATCTTGGGCAGATGGGATCTTCCTCTACTCCTATCAGTGTTAGGTGTCTCTTTAGTTTACAGTGGCCTGTCAAGATCCCTATCAAAAGATTTGTGGTTCTTCGGCTTCTTCCCATTAGCCAGACCGATTTCTTTGAATCAAATCCCGCTATGTGGTACTTTGCCTGACGGCAGCCCCTGCATCCTTTCCACTTTTCCTCGCTGGTCTTGTAGGCCCACCCGGTTAGGGCTGCTGAGACCTGCTGCCTTGTTATACCCAAAAAAGGTTCCGGTCCAAAACAAGTTTCCCCGGCTCCGAGTTTGGCTAGTTCGTCCGCCTTCTCGTTGCCTTGGACCCCCGTGTGTCCCGGAACCCAGATGAGCTCGACGTCCTTTTCCCTTGCCAATTCGGCTAAAGCATCTCCTCATTCCTGGACAAGAGCTGATCTTGTCTTCGCCGAGAAGATTGCTTTTAGTGCGGCTTGGCTGTCGGAGCAAATATAAATTTTGATCCCTGTACTGCCCATGTGACTGCACCTTCCGTTATAATTCCCTCAGCGAACTGCCAGTTCTCTATAGGAACTGGTTCCTGTTCCGCTATGGGTGCTAATTGGATGGCGTCGTCTCCTGGAAAGTGGACTTCCAGAAGGTGTTGTAAAGACTCCTCTCTGGATGTTGTCCACATCCCATCGACCTTTTTTAACGCTCCTACTGTTTGGCTAGTTTCGCGGCTTAAGATTTTCATCAGTCTAGCAGAGTCCGATACTGAGTTTAACTCTGAACAGTATTTCTGCCAGCTAGATCTTTTGCTGCGCCTTAACTCATTTTTAAACCTATTCCTGGCCATTTTGAAAGTGTCCCATGAGGCCTGTGTCCCTTCTCTGATAGCTCGATTAAAGATTCGCCTGGATTCCTTGCGCAGATCGGCTAGAGTGCCGGTCCACCATGGTACCCTACGAACTCGAGCCTCCCTGAGAGGACAAGCCTCCTCATAAGCTGAGACAATTTTACTTGCCAGTTGCTCTACGTCTTTACTTAATTGTTCTTTTGTGCATATACCTTCCTCTGGTTGGCCTCTTTGGCGAACGAGACTGGAACGATAACTTTCCCAGTCTGTTGCCCTGGGGTTCCGGTAGGGAATTTCCAGAGGCTTGTCGGAATTCATTTCCATTCTGATCATACGATGATCAGATGTCACGATTTCCGACGTCACTTTCCAGTTTTCAATATTGATTGAAAAACACCTAGAGGCCACTGTAATGTCAATTACCTCCTTTCGGATGCTATTGACAAAAGTGGGCTCTGTACCTTTGTTCATTATCTCAAGATCCGTGGACGCCAAATATTCTAGTAGGGTTTCACTCCGAGGGTTAATGTCTGAGCTCCCCCACGCCGAATGATGTGCATTGGCGTCACATCCGACAATTACCGGAAGACCTTTATCTCTCGCAAACGATATTAAGCGTTCGAATTCCTCCTTAGGTATACGCTCGTCATCCGAGGGAAAATACGCGCTTCCTACTACTACCTTATGGTTTCTACCACCTACCTGATACTCCAGAACCGCTGCAGTGAGGTCCTTGGTTCCCAGTTGCGGTAGTGGTACCATGCTGAGATCCCTGGACACCATGATACAGGTCCTGGGTCGATCATTTACTTCCTCGCCAACCACTACATCGTAGTTGGCCATCCTCAGTCCCCTGACCTTATTCCTGTAAACATACGGTTCTTGAATGAGAACTATTTCTCTCCTGCCAGTTAGGGCGCTCATCAGCTCTGCCGTAGCGCCCCGCCTCTACTGTGCTGAAGATTGATTTGACTTACCCGCAGTAAATCCATTATGGGGAGTTCATGGTGCGGGGGCTGTGGTCCTTTCAGTTATCCTTCTTGGCCTGCTTTGACACGCCGGCCTCAGAAGAGTCCTGGTGGACTGCTCCACTCCACGTCGGCACCCTTCGCACTGCGAGAGTAACCAACTGGTAGTAAAGCTGCCACCCAGACTCCTCCAGAGTTCGGACAGTATCTCCGCTGACCATGAAGGTCAAGAACCACCCTCCTGGTCCTCCTGTCGTCTGAACATGCCTCCATTGCTCCACTCTTAGTGAGCGGTTCTGCATGGAAAGCATCTGCCTCAGCTTTTCCAGGTCAACCTCCTCTTGGCTTCTGAGCCAGAAACCCACCTTCTCTAGCCATGGTGCCTCCGATGGCCTTGTTGGGGCAAAGGTGACTCCCTCGGCACTGAGAGGTGTCCAGCCCTCCAGCCATCTTGCTGAGGTGTCGTCCTGGGCAGTGACTAAGAACCAGCCTGGTTCCACTAGTCCTGAGTTCCTAAACCGGAGTTCTGGCCCCTGGGGACCCCCTTCGGGGCCTGCCATGGCACTGAACATCTCGGCAACTATGTTCGCTCTAATTGCCTCAGCTTCCTTTGGGAGAACCTGGCCATCTGGTCGGTCAGACCTGATTACAACCTGGTTCTCCCTATTAGGCGGCTTCGGCTCCGTTGCTCGCTGGGACTTAGCCGTGGTTTTTCTCAAAGGATGAGAAGCCTTGGCTTTCCCTGCTTGCTTCGGTAAGCTTTTTGGCCTTTTTTTCACTGCCTCTGGGGGAGTGTCATCACTCCTCGGTCTCTTAATGGTCGGTCGGGTACCTGAAGGACCTGGTTGGCCTTCCGTTACCCTGACTCGTCCCATGGAGTGCGTGATGAGCTCTATGGGTTTGCGTGCAGCAGCCCCTTTTGCTCTCCTCGCCTCCGGACCTCTTATTTTTCCCGAGGGCTGTCTCTGCAGCTTACATGGGCCCCTAGGTTGCTGGCCCTGGCCACTCTTTGGAGAGTCGCCTGGACTTGCTTCCCTAGGACCCTTGTCAGCCGCTTCCTGGGAGGAGTGTTCTGCCTGGCTTGCCTGGGCCGATGGACCCTGGCCTTCCCGCAGTTTCCTCCGTTTTGCCCTCTCTTCTCGCCTTTTAAGGGTTCTGGTCTTCCGCTTATTTTCCTTTCGCTTCTCTTTGCGGCGGGCCTCCCTAGCCGCTTTATCCATGGGGGAAACGCTAGTCTCCCCCTCGGATTCGCTGGCTGATGACCCGAGAAGCAGTTCCTCTTTCTCCGAATTTATTTCGGCGCCTTCCTCTAATACTTTTTTGCAGCTAGGGTGCTCCGGGTTTTCTGGCAAGTTTAATTCTTGTTCTCAATCTATTTCCATTTCATTCAATTTAAGGGGGGTGTGTATTTTGTTTCTGTTTGTGCTTGTTCTGTGTTAGTGTGCGTGAAGTAGTATGAGTGATTGCTTTGGGGTTGGGGTCCTCTGTGTACTAGTTTCCGCGAAGTAGCATGGCAGAGCTGGTCCCGATTAGGAGGTCTGGGCCGCCGCTGAGGAAGCCCCCCGAGATACGCAGCAGGGCCCTATTCCAGGCACCACCTGGCACTACTACATACCACGGGATTTTTCGACGGTTGAAAGGGCAGCCCCCTACGCTGGTTAGGAAAGGGTGGGCCCCTGTACTACCCGTCGGCCCAGGTGTGCCATACCTGGTTTCTAAGCCAGCTACCACTGCCAGATCAACCCAACCAGGGCCCCGCCTCGATACTTCTTGAAAAACGGAGATACCGGTCTTCCCTGCCCCCGTGTACATGTTGTGTAGATGTGTTTATTGGGTGTATGTGTAAATGTGTGTGCTGTCCTTTTAGGTCAGCTCTTACGCCAGACAGGACATACCGTGGGACTATTCTACGGGTCTAAGCCCGGCGCCGGACCCCAACGGCCGTTACATTTGACAGATGCAAACAAATAAACAGCAAACTAATTTGTTGATGCTTTGAGATGATTTAGTAATTTCAAGGCACCGCTGATTTGTCAAAAAATGGTATTTTATTTCTTTAAATTTTCGGTTTTCCGAAATGTAAAATGATAAATGCTGGCATAAATGGATACAGAATTTTTTTCTCTACAAAAAACTTCAATACAAGTTTGCTCTAAAATAATTAAGGAAGCAAATATTTTCATATGAAGAAATTACCATTGAAATCCCTATGGTGCGTAAAGCATTTCTACACCCTGTATATACATAAAGGAAAGTCACAACCCTGACTAATCAAAGCAGAGCCGACACCACTGGTACTAGAAACTTGAAATTTGGGTGGAAGGTTCGATTTGTTACGTAAGGTAGTGTTTTCACGAGTTCCTCAATATCTCTTACACCCGATGAGATAGCTATTTGGTGTTTACTTGCAAATATTATCAGTAATAATAGGACGAGAGGTCAAAATATTGCCGACAATAATTTTGGCGATTCAGATACGAGTTTCTGCGGCGACGAAAATAACGACGAGTGCTTGCACGAGTCGTTATTTTTTAAAGCAACAGAAACGAGACAATCTGAAGAGCAAAAATTGTCTGCAATATTTCGACCTAGAGTCCTATTCGTCTTGACAATTTAACTTTTTATTAAAAAATAGTTACAGAAAAAATTGTCGCTGAAATAAAGCTCCTCGAAATATTGTCACTACAATAATTGTTACAAAAAATTGTCTTTGAAATAAAGCTCCTCGAATTATTGTCGCTGGAATAAAGCTCCTCGAATTATTGTCACTAAAATAATCGTTCGATTGGTAGTTTATTTTTAAATTGAAGAATGCCATTGGTTGACAATGACATCAGTTAAATTGTCAATGCAAATACCTAGACACTTATTTTAGTATTTTGCCCTAATCAACCCCTAAAGGCGCAAATCTGGATTGGGGGTGAATTAAAGAACCCTAAGTATTTCCTATGTTTATTAAGTTAGAACATTCTTTTTTGGCACATAGATTGATTTTTAAAATATTTAGAAAGGGGTGTAAGGGAATTTGAAAATGTTAACCCTAAAGGGGTAAAAGGAGGATAAACTGAAAAGTGGTGGGGGAGGGGGTTAAATTTATTAACTTTTTTCACCGTGAGTTCCATTTCACAATAATATGGGTTAAAAGGGATATTTTGAAATTCCTCCCCTACGGGGGTGAAAAGGGGTAAACTGTGTTTTCACGAGTTCCTCAATATCTCTTACACCCGATGAGATAGCGATTTGGTGTTTACTTGCAAATATTATCAATGCAAATACCTAGACACTTATTTTAGTATTTTGCCCTAATCAACCCCTAAAGGCGCAAATCTGGATTGGGGCTGAATTAAAGAACCCTAAGTATTTCCTATTTTTATTGAGTTAGAACATCCTTTTTTGGCGTACAGATGGATTTTTAAAATATTTAGAAAGAGGTGTAAGGGAGTTTGATAATTTTAACCCTAAAGAGGTAAAAGGAGGAGAAACTGAAAAAGGGTAGGGGGTGAATTAAAGACCCTTCGTTACTCCTATGTTTATTGAGTTAGAACAGTCTTTTTTGGTATATAGATATATTTTTAAAATATCTAAAAAATGGTTTAAGTGATTTTGAAAAATGTACCCCTAAAGGGGTAAACTATGTTTTCACGAATTCCACAATATCTGTTAGGACCGGTAAGATATCAACTTGGTGTTTGCATGAGTAGCTATCCAATGCAAATGTTTAAAACCACATTTCATTGCCCTAATCAACCCTTAAACGATGCGAATTTGAATTCGGGGTGAATTATAGAACCCTTTGTATCTCCTGTGATTGTTGAGTTAGATCATTCTTTTTTGGCATATAAATGTATTTTTAAATCTTTAGAAAAGGCTTTTAAGGGTTTTATAAATTTCACCCCTAAAGCGGTAAAAAGGGAAAACTGAATAGAAGTAGGAAGTTGATTTTTTTTAGAAATTTCACCCCTAAGAGGCGAAAACGGGTAAACTGTTTAGCGTATTGAGTGATGGAGGAGGGGGACACTCTAGAATGCATTTGAGATTTAGAAGAAAAAACAAACATTTGTAGTCCGTACGAAGAACGGGCATCTTGCTAGTATTAAATAAATACAAGTCCTTATATATTGAGATGGTATTTAGCCCGTTACTCAACTCTGCTTGCAGCATAGATAAATAAAGGAAGTCAATAAAGCACAGAGCTAAGGTAAATCAGGCAACTGCAAGAACTTACATAAGAAATTTTAATTTATAACTACATTGGTAAAGCATGCCGATATTAAATGGAATTACTTCAGAATAAATGGCAATAAGGCAGAGCTCATTTCGTAAATTAGAGTCACAGAAATATCAATTAGCATAAATTAAGAGGTTGGTGCAAAGTAAAGCCAATCGAAATTCAACAAATCTATCGCCAAAGGGTTTATTACATGCGTGTTAAATAAATTTACATGTTGGGATAAGTGAATAAGTACAGTTTTATAAACTTTTTAAATAAAGGTAAGAAGGACAGAATGTTCTCAATACAGTGCAAAGAGAGCACAATACTAGATCAAATAATGCTGTAAAAAGGGTGGAGCGGTAATATTTGAAGAATGGTGAAATTATTATAAAATACAAGAAATTCACACAACAGGAATGAACGAAATTGGTGTTTAAAAAAATGAGTCAGTGAAGTGACATAAGTGAACGGACAATCCAAATAAAACATAGTGAGTGGCGCTATAACCTAGTATAATACGAACATGAACATACAATAATTTTAGAATTAAGATTTTGTACACTTTTATAATATAAGTTAAAATTTAGTTTATAATAACTGATTTGTACTTGGTTAACATCCACAATTATGAATTTAGATAGGCAATTGTTGTTAACTACCCAGGAGAAACAATTGAATAAAAATTATTTCATGACAGTCTAATGTGTCACTCCAGATTAATTGAGTTTTAAGCCATTTACATTTGAAATAAATTAAAAATAATTATATCATCGTGATCAGGAGTCCGTAGTGCATATGTGAGAATGTGGGTGTGAAAATCCATCACCTAAAAATTATTTTCATCTGCGACCACCTTCCGAACCACTTCGCCAACAACGAGAAGTTTACGATCATCAGATTTTGACCACAATTGAGGTCAGGCGTTTGAAATTTTGGTAGCACCACGTCCGCACGCTGTGTAGGAGTACACTGCAGTAGTTCCAGCATCCTAGGGTTCCGCTTCCAGCAGCGAGCATCAGGAGAAGCTGTTCCGAACCAGTTCCCGCAGCCTAAAAAAGGTCAGGTTAGTGTTGCAAAGCAAATATCCGTGCTAGAGTTTCGAAACTTACCATGAGGAACGAGTCCTATAAGAGGAAGCCGATCCCAGTCTTACAATACTTAAAAAAAAGCATGAGGTCCAGAAATTGTAAAAATATAAGTTGAGGTTATGTTTTTTCACATGAAAGGGCGCGTTCAAAACAATTGAATTCGCAGAAAGCCGCAAACGATCTAAAAACAAAACACGACTAGTGACGCTTAATAAAGCGCGAGATTCGACTTACCTGATAATTTGTTCATAGATTTGCCTTTGAATTAACTTGTAAATACACCAGAAACGAACCGCACGAAAACACAATTTGTTGATAGGTAAATTGACAGCGTAGTGAGTCTGCGCGTTGCTGCTTTTTAATTTCACAGCCCAGTGGCGTAACACGGAAGTTTAAATATGAACATGTCGGTGAACCTAACTTGCAGATTTGAGTCTTCATGCCTACTGAAAGCCAGCCATAAATAACTTTACTTGCAGATGTGCGAATTACTATAGGGGAAAAAACACTACAATCAATGCACCCATTTATACAATTATTTACGTATTTCATCGATTATAAGACGCCACCGATTATAAGACGCACCCTTATTTTTCTAAGCTAGAAATAGAAAACTAGAAAGTGAATAAATAATTTATTAGGTATTAAAAAATGAAATCAACTTTATTATAAAAATAAAAAATCATCTTTATTGCAAAAATGAAGGGCATATTGCTTTGATCGTCACAGAGCAACGACTCAATTACAACTGAGCAGCTGTGGCTGCTAGCTCACCCCACCTCCTGTTCGCGTGACCTTTGTTGAATGCGCGCAGCTTCTCGAAGCATAACTTTTACGCAGCTGGAAAGATGCCATCGAATATAAGACGCACCATGAATCCAAAGATGCCAAAACACAAAAAACCATGCGTCTTATAATCGATGAAATACGGTATTTACTTTTAATCAGTTTTGTACATGATGTAAGTATTAAGCTTATTAAAAATTACAATAGTCCTGTACATAATAAAATTGAATGTGTGTCATGTATGCTGTTTTGATGTGATAACCTATTATTGGTATAGACACAAAACACGTTTGTGTAAAATACCCTGCTGGTAAGCAATGTGTGTGAAATCCATGTATGTAGTATACATGTATTGCTAGTAGGGCCTGGAAACGGCCGAAAACATTACGGCGTCGACATAGTCTCACTCTGAGTATAAAAGCGTCTAGTGCGCATGCGTGAGAATTCAAATTCCGCCTTTAGAAGCGATTTTTAAACTTGATTACTTCCCCACCGCGCGGACAACGCCGACGCGCTTGCGCACAGCTCATCATATACATTGAAGAGTTGCTTGTCTGTCTCACTTCCTTCGTGACCCTCCAACTCATAGCCGCTAGCAATATAGTTCTTTAAATATATGGTGAAATCCGACCTAATGATAGTATTATAATGCTGCTGTCTGCATAAAGATTCCTTATAGTGTTGCAGCGTGACCCAGTAGGTAAGTCGACACCAAAGCTGGTTCTTGTGTACAAACAGTTTAACTGGCACATGTTGAAAACTAGTTTTATATTCTAATTTTGTGTCCGCATAATTTCACTTAATTGTTTTATCTTAAGGGCAAACACTAGTTTTAACACAAAACAATTAACCTAATACACCTTAGTACCAAAATGCTCCCTTAAAAAGGTACAGGGTGTTAATGAAAACATTTTTATTGTAATTATCCGACTAATTTGAAAATACATTATAATAAACACAAAATTAACAAAACAATGACTAAAATATAGAAATTTCGAGCAATGTTCAAGATGCTGCACTCTAGTCGCACTACTAGAATGGCACCATCATACTAGTGATACTTGCTGAATGTTATAGTTTTCACGAATTTCATTAGCAGCCTCAAAAATTCTTTGCTGCAATTATTCTCTCGTATTAATTACCTTACAGTAATACAATTACACCTCCCTCTCGCATTACATTTTCCCATGGCTGTGCACGAGCCCCTCGGGCTAGCGGAAGACTCAGTCTTCGAAAGGCTGAAGTAAAGACCTGATGATTTTGGATTCTTCTGTTAGGGCTGCTAAGGCGCTTCCGTTGCAAAAGTCATATACTAAAACGATGTCTGCTATTTCCTTTGGGAGTAAAATCACCCATTTCAAAAGAGAATCGTTCTTTTAAAAAATACAACAGTCTCAAACAATTAATGGCTGTTTAAAACGGCCGCCATCTTGATATTGTTTCAAAATTAATATTGATTGTCTGTTCAAACTTTTGTTTGACCATGGATTTAGCAAAACAGTGTAAAATGAACAGAAATTGTGTAAATACAACAGTGCACGTAATTAGGTTACAAAAACTAGTGCAGCGTGCCAATTAAGTGTTTGTAAACAAAGACTCTGCAGTTTTTTCAACGCACTAGGTCATATTACGAAGTATTACAGCGAGCATTTTGGCAAGGTTTGTATTATGCAAAGTGTAGTAGGTCGAGTTGCGAACAATGTGTACAATTACGCTGTCTTAAGTGCATACGATCGTAATTTCTAATAGTACCTAGGTTAAAATCACGGCCCACATTAATTGCATATAAGCTTTGTATTATAATTTTAAAACCTATATACTTTAAACGCTCGAAGTATGTTCATTTGTAACGAGAAACGTCTGTAAGGGTTGGTGAAGCCAGACCAACCCCGTTACATCTTCCTGCAACAACCAACAAGTGCCATCTCCTGTCAAGAAATAACCTGGTTTTACAATACTATAAATTCTAAGTTCCAAACTGGACTTGGTAAACAAACATTGGTCCTTCGAGCCTGGAACTTGGGGCTCAAACACTGTCAAAGTCAGATTACTTAATTTTAAAAGTTCAAATGTTTGTTGTTGTTATGGAGTACCAGGTACCTTAGACGCCGACTGCTTTGGTCATATGGTCAAAGTCCTACTTAGAATTTGGCCGAGATTAAAGAGTTCCAACCCTAGCAAGAGATCTTTTACATGCTACACATCGTAGTAGCATGGTACCCACGGCTTTACATCACTTCCGAGTGATGGCATTCTGTAGGTTTTTATCCACATTTTTTTATTTTTAAAAATCTCACAGGGACCGGGAATCGAACTCGCGACCCTTAGATCAATAGTCAGGATGCTTACCACTGAGCTACCAGCCCCGGCATTCAAATGTTTTACTTTCAAAAATAAAAAATTTTTCTTCAACACTATCTTTTGAGCACTTTGGTACTAAGGTTTATTACCTTAATTGCTTTGTTTTGGCCTAAAGAAGCTTTGGTTACATTTTTTACACCTAATTATGACACCTTGCATAGAGAGTAAAGATCGTGGGTAGCCAAGAATTAAACGTTTGTGCTCGCAACTGGCAGCTAGTGGGTTCAAATCCCACACTCGGACATTGGTTTCATCTACGTTCTCTGGCCACCATACCAACACCATTGGTGGACATCACCCCTGTAGAAGGGCATTCTTCCCTAATTCAAGAGGTTAGGAAAACCATCTGCCCCGGCCGCAGCCAAAACGGCACACTATGTGTAGTTATTAACAGACTTTCAGCCTATGCTAAGAGGAAGAATGGCTATATTAAGATAACACCAAGACATTTATCGTTGAGGTATACAAATTAGAAGCAAATATCAATAGCCTGGTGGCAGGCATGCGACAGTTCACTTTAAGCGTTACCACACTTTCAACAAGGATATATAGCATATTCTGAATGATAGAAATTCGCAACATGCAATTCTTAACTTGGAATGCAGTAATCTGGCCGACTTTGAAAAACGTGAAGACAAAATACAGATTTCATAGCTCTGGGTTGATATGGGAAAATGTTGATAGCAACTTAAGCAACGAAGTCATGCTTCAGGGGCCTCAAGAAATGGCTCTGGACAAATCAGTGTCGATATATAGGAAAGCGTGAGTTACAGACGTTGAAAATCAGAAGTTTATAATTGGTAGGTTGAAATCACCTCAAATAGCACATTCAATACACCTTGCTGGACAATTCTGCGCTGGCTATCTATGCTGACCCACGCGTTTGAGCTAAATCTTAGGCAAACTGCCAGCATCCGTCTCCTATGTGTAAACTGCAGTGGCAGCGAGAAATCTTTAAATTGACCTAACACATTGCTTGTTATTTTTTGTAGTGTGCTGAAGCTATATTAGTTTTGTATCAAACTGATTTCGACTGTTCCTGATTTAACTGAGCGAATACCGTTGCACTTTTGCATAACAGAGGACATGTACTAAATAAGAAAGTTCACTGAGAGTATTCATTTTATTATTTTAAGTAAAATATATAGTATAAAAGTTACATAACCAACCCATACCACTTAACTTCCAGGTATTATGGCAATAAATAATTTAAAATGCATTATGAAAGTTTTGTTTTAGCAAAGTTTGTTGCTAGCTCAATAACTTGTGATAAACTTCCAATATTGCTACCAGAAGCCTGTGCTGATTCAGCCTTTCCACCTCCTTTTCCTCCAATTAAGGGACTGATAGATGAGATCCACTCATTTGCCTTCAATCCCTTTTCTACAGCTTCTTTCGGCACCGATGATAAACAAAATATTTTCTTAGCATCAGCATCTACACTGACAAACATAGCAGCAGTAACAGGACTAAGCGTTTTGACTTGCTTCAAAGCAGAATCCAAAGCTTTAGTGTTTGAATAGGCCTGCAGTTGATGTACCAACACTGGGACATTGAGGTTGGCTTGAACGAGTTGCTTTGCGTCTTCAACTACCTGAGCAGCAACGGCAGCCTTTCCTGCACGCTCCTTATCATCTAAAGACTTTTTAAGACTTTTCAGTGTATTCCTTAATTCGTCTTTTTTCCAGTATGGGATAACAGCATGAGAAATTTCTTCAGTGAGTTCTACGATTTTTTTTACATGATCTTTTGAGTGTGCACCAGTTTTGTCTTCATCAACGATGGACTTGATATCATTAAGTCTATTTTCTAACAATTCTGTCCGTTTAAGGGCTCTTGTAGCCTCGGGCCCTGTAAGAGCAACAATTCGTCTAATGCCTTTAGCTATCGCTTCTTCACTAGCTATAATAAAATCACCAATATGACCGGCATATTGCAGATGTGTGCCTCCACAAAATTCTACTGACGTTTCCATTCCTGCAGCACCAAAGGGATCTGTTTCCAATTGTTCTACAGGAACCCCAATAGAAACTACACGCACTGGATCAGGATATGTTTCATCAAATACAGCTCGAAGCCCATTGATAGCCTTTGCAGTACCCAAAGCAGATTCTTTCGCATATACTTTTCCATTTCTACTGATCAGTTCTTTAGAAAATGTTTCTGTATCTTTGACTTGTTGGGCAGTCATGGCTCCTTTATTACTAAAATCAAACCGTAGCCTATCAGGAGCCACAAGCGAGCCCTTTTGTTCTGCGTCGCCTCCCACGACCTTTCTAAGGGCATAGTTGAGCACATGAGTACCAGTATGGTTGTTCATGACGAGCCGCCGCCGAGAAGTATCTAAATGAAGGTTTACTTTATCACCTTTCCGCAACGTACCCTCTATGGTACCGATGTGAATCACATAGCCACCACGAACTTGAACGTTTTTCACTGAAAACTCCACGGCTTCATCCCCAACTTTCACCAAGAAGCCCTCGTCGTAGATCTGTCCACCCTGCTCAGCATAAAAGCTTGTGTTATCTAGCAACACACCACACTCCTGGCCCGTTGTGATTTCATTCACAAACTGCTTATTGTGTCGCAGGGCAATAACAGTTCCTTCACAAGGTTGGAAAACATACTCTTCATTAAGGCCGCTGCCTGCACTATAGTTGTATTTGCAGGAATCATTAGTAGGGGCAACTCCTTTGCTTTGAAGTTCTGTAATAGCATGTACGTCCAGGTTTACTGTGTCCTCTACACCTGTTCCTCGGCCCTAAAAAATAAAACATGCATCAATTAATAAAAAAGAGCAATTTTGTTTATATGTACAAAACATTAAATTCATAAATAAATAACGTTTATATTTTTTATTAGGAACGGCATCTTGATTTTTTATCAAAATTCTGAAAGACTGTGTTAAAATTTTTACAACAAGTTAGTATAAACTCAGTCACAACAGTGATAGATAATAATTACATCATTAAAGTACTTGACAAAATGATTAAAATATAAATTCTGCTAAATACAAACGTTAAGTAAATCAAACCAGCCATGTACTTGTCGAAGAGAACAGCAAATGTATTAAACTGTGAGAACATATAGAGAAGCAGACGACTCTGACCATTTAATGGCGAAAACTGCAGTAAAAGATAGGGATGGACCGACACCGGTACTCGGTATCGGCCGAATTAGGGATATATCGGTATCGATCATATCGGCCTTCCTTTTTGCTGATATATCTAATATTGAAAATATTAGGCTCTCCATCAAGCGTGTTGCACCATGCAGCGAAATATCTTCCACCCTCTATAAATGCACTGCATCAGCAAAAAAGAAAAAGGTAAAGGTGCAAGGTCATTTAAATTTCCCCAGCTGGGGACCCCTTGCGTCCCTCTCCAGCTAATAACGAGAATTTCAGAATGGGTGGAGAATGCAAGAGAGGCCAGGAAAGGTGGAGAAGTACTGCCCCGACATTCGCTTCAGAGAAGGTACTCTGTTGACTCAGAAAAACCACCTAAAAACCTGAATCAAAGAAGACGACCAAGGGAATCGAACCCACGACCTCCCGAATGCTAAGCAGACGTGGTAACCACTAGTCCACAGAGCTCGGTCCATTAGCAAAAATATTCGATCAAGCGATGCCATTTCAAGGTCTTGCATCATCAGAAATTGTTAAAAATACTAATAGGTCAAGAAAAAAATATGATTGTGTTAAATTGCGTTATTAAAACGAAATGACAAGAAGACACCTCCATAAGCAAACCTAAGCTAGAGTTCGTATTTAGGGGATTACCCCGCCCGAATCTAGCAAGCAGCGGCGCACACATGCTTGCATGTAGTCAAAAAGTAGTGGAGAGAGCAACGAGAATGTATCGGTCGATATATCGGCGTATCAGTCTCGATTATATCGGTATCGGCCGATATATCGGTATCGGCCAAAAAACCCGTATCGGTCCATCCCTAGTAAAAGATGAAATGCCAAAAGGTAAGAGAACACAAAAAGAAGGGAAATACAAGCATTTATAAGTGAAGATATAAAAGACAAGCACTTTGTAGAAGAAAAGGATACGAATGAAAAATGGGGAGAAATTAAACAAATGATAGAAGAAACGTTCAAGGAAGTGCTGCTAAGGAAGAAAAACGGGACGAGAAGGGCTGGTTAGACAGTGAATGTATAAAAAGATATAAGAGAAAAAGTGAGATGAAAAATGTTACAAGAAAATTACACCAAAATAAGAGAAAAATATTAAAAACAAGAGAAAGAAAATATGCAGGCAGAAAAATAGAATATACAGTGAAAATTTTATGTAACGGAAATTTTGTAAAACAGATATTTACTTAATAGCTATTTAAGTCACAAGGAATGTAAGGACTTATTAACATTTGAGGTAGGCAAGTACCGGGTGGCCAATTAAGAAGGGCACTTGGCCCTATCTCGAAAAGAAATTGTCGTAAAGACTTGGGATAAAAAAATTTATGACTACAGCAGCCAAGAGAAAATGCTGGAAATTATTTTTAAGTTTCTAGAATGGCCGCCAGGGGGCGTAATCGCATTCTTGAATTTTAAATCCCGTTTTTTGAGAAATATTCTTGTATTACAGATAGCTAAAATGGACACCGTTTTAAAGCTGAGATAACTTCGATTCTTTTTTGTTAAATGTTTTTTGCTCTATCTCTTAAGGGAAAGTGGTGGGAGGTGTCCGAACATTTTCGGAAAGAAATGTCAATAACTTCAAAATGGCTGAACGGATTTTGTCAAACTTGGAGTCGTTGAAAAGGGCTTTTCTTAGGCTATCAACGCTGTTTTGAGCGGATTAATTTAGATTGCTTGTGTCGCCGCTAGAGGGCGTTTTGCGACAACACTACAAATGAAATGGATTTTCTCAAAAAAATTAAATGCAACGATATCACTTTTATTGCAACAAAAGATAGCCAAATAAGGGTCTAACACGCTAGTAAAAACCGCATTTCGATATTTGTTTCCTAACCTAAAATATGAGTAAAGGAAATTAAACCTCGAAATAATGTCGCATCTTTGGGAATATTTTCAGTATACCTGCCATTATTAAATCCTAATTATCGTTCTTTTAGCAAAATATATATAAATTTACTGTTAAAATACCAACATTATATTTAAAATGTCAATAATCATTAATACTCATTCAATATGATTGAATATTGCCCTTCTGTCCACACGAAAAACTTTGACAGTTGGATGACGCCTATCAGGATACTCCATCGCATAGATTCTAACAGAAACAGTTGCGTTTTCATTGTTTTGAGAGAAGTTCCACTGTATGTACAAAAACAAAATTAAAAGGGATAAAAACATCTGTCCAAAAGCCAAAATAAAAATATTTTACATAAAGGTGGGAATAGTAAACGAAGGATGCAGAGGAACAACTTGATATAGTAAAAACAAAGAAAAAATGATAGGTGACAAGGTAATAGTAAAATGCTGAATAGGATATAGCACAGATTCGTTAAATGTAGAGAGAAAATGCAATGAACAGAAGCAGTAAAGCAACAAAAGAGAGACACACAACCACTAAGAACAAAACCCCAGATAAAGACAAAATTACAGAAAAGAGTGTAGAAATAGTAATTTACGATGCAAGTAGCGTTATCAAGCTTTTTACATTACGAGAGAATAGTCTTTAAAATTCTTGAGTAATGTAGAAAGCAGATAACGTTACATATATCGTAACACGGTTTATTTTATCCTAAAATAATAATCTTTAAAAAAAAAATAGGAAAAATTGTTATTAATGACACAACAGCAAGACATATATCTGCTATGGTTGTGGTGGTATCAGTAGTAATAACGTAATAAGTAAGGCCCGGATTTCTAGGCATTTGCCTACTTGATTGTGATGCAGGCAGCTAAATAATTTTTATACTAAAATCGGTTTTGTAAGCTACTGATGATTTTAAGCCATATTTTATTTTGCCTAACTGCCTATTTTGCAGATTTAGTGCCTATTTTTAGTTTCAGTGCCTAATTGACTTATTTCGCGTTTTTTACACCTATGATTTGGTTTTTACATTAATTTTCGTTTTTGTTTAAAATATTTTTAGAAATATTTTACAGAAACTGTTTAACCCCAAATTTAAATGCAGAACATCTGTACAGTTATTTATTCTTAGAATTTACATCACCAGTGAAACAGGTAAACCATGCTGGGTTGCTATCGTAATCCTTTTAAGTGCTTACTTTATCTCTATATACAGGTTGTTACTGTAGAACAGTTCTCCTTAGAAAAATACTTAAGAAAGAGAACCTTTATGTACTGATATCAGCAGAATAGAAAAATTACAAAAACAATTAAAAGAAGCCCCAGGAAAAATGCAAAGATAGTTTCTTCGCTACTAGAATCTCTTTAAAAAAAAACAGTGTATTAAGAATTGCCACAAATTAGCAAAATTTTGTTGGGTGATTCAACAATATTACCAAATAACGTTAGAAGTTCGGATCTTCAAGTTTACAAGTATGCACCAATTACTTCCTGTGACAGCATATACACACATTTTTTAGATCAGAGAAAAAATGTTTACACCAAAAAAGTGTTAGTTTGTTATGTTTAATTTGTAGGCGTTTGTATGTAGGTATAGGCTTTACATTATTTTATATTCTTAGTGTAAGAAGCAATAAATATAATACGTCTATGTTAATATTATTTTTAAAATATTTCAATATTAGTAGATTATGTTATTAGGAGTAAAAGTGATACTTTATGTGGCGAAGCTGAAGTTTATTTAGCCGAACGTCAGTGAGGCAAATACATCAGCTAAGCCACATAAAGTCACTTTTACTCCGAATAACATATACTATTTTATCCGCAAACGTATTCAGGTAAATTTCATTAATATAAATTTAAAAAAAAAGGATGCATCGGCCGGGAATCGAACCCAGGCCACCCGCGTGATAGGCGA
Organism: Agriotes lineatus; assembly: GCA_940337035.1. Classification (NCBI taxonomy): domain Eukaryota; kingdom Metazoa; phylum Arthropoda; class Insecta; order Coleoptera; family Elateridae; genus Agriotes; species Agriotes lineatus. Next base: position 21,213 of record CALNHX010005138.1, read on the forward strand.
GCACTGTACCCCTGCGCCAACCTCTGTTGTTCAAATAACGCGCAACTGTAATGATATATGAACATACTGCATCACCCGAGCTAATAGCACACGGTCACAGCAGCTGTCACACCATAACCCACGGCGACAGATGCTCCGATCCGCTGCTTAAAGGTTTATTTAAATTAAAACTTTTGCGTACTCTTTTTAAAAATAAAAACTGGCCTACGATCTATGTCTAAAAATTAGCAAAATTTTAAGCCATCATACAATTTAATCGGTCCAGTATCTTCGGAGGAGAAAGCGAACAAACATAGAAAGAAAGAAAGAGAGCAACGATTTTGTATGCTTAGGCAGATAAAGTGACACTTTTACCTTGTCAATAAAGACACATAAGTCATCACTTTTGTGACGTTTGTGGATAAAATAAATTATTAATGATGTTATCACATTTTTTTATTCCTAGTTAGCTGCCTATTTTGACTATTTGGTGCCTATATAATGCCTATAATCTATTTTTTATGCCTATTTGCCTGCCTATTATGGACTTTTTTAATGCCTAGAAATCCGGGCCTTAGTAATAAGTCACTCAATACTGTATTGTTGGTACTGTCAGGTTATGTTAAATTCGAGATTAGCAGGTTAAGTTTCACATCATTCTGTGTCAAATAACAAACAAAACCTAACCTACTAAAGTATCGGTACGTTATCTTTTTTAACAACACTAGTGCTGTTAAATGCACCTTAACGCAACTCGTTGCAAAAGAGTTATTATCACTTATAATACCATGAGTAGTCAAAGTTATGTCAAATATTTTTGCTGTGGTATCACGAATGTCCATTGCGCTTAGGTTTGATTAGGACGAGTGCGCTAGCACGAGTTTTAATCCTAAGCGCAATGGACATGAGTAGTGATACCACCGCAAAATTATTCACTTATAATACCATGAGTAGTCAAAGTTATGTCGACTATTTTTGCGGTGGTGTCACGAATGTCCATTGCGCTTTGGTACGATTAGGACGAGTGCGCTAGCACAAGTCCTAATCCCAAGCGCAATGGACATGAGTAGTGATACCACCGCAAAAATAATCTATTTAACTTTGACTAAGAATGGTATTCGAGGGACTATTTAATGAACCAAACTACCTTTTCAAATTAGTTTTCAGTAAATCTAGCAACAAACTACGCAATTTCTATAGTAACAGAACACTAATATTGACTTTTTCTAATAATAATCGCATTTGTTAAAAATAGTCAACAGTAATTACATAAGTGGTGATAATTTTTTGATAATTTTAACTAGATTCACGAATCTTTGTTGCTATTAAGAAATCTCACGAGTGGACGAAGTCCACGAGTGGGATTTCTTATTAGCAACAAAGATGAGTGCTAATCTAGTTAAAATTATAAAAAAATATATTACCACGAATGTAATTAGGCGTGATTATTTTTTAAACAGTTCAAATTGTAGATTGGGTTTGATGGAGCTTCCAGATGAGTGTCCTGTTATTTTTAATAACTGCTGCTCACCTACTCCACTTTTAGCTAGTTGTGTTACAGCAGAAGAACGATTTGAATGGTTTGTGAAAAAATAGTCGCTGTAATTTGCTACTAGCAAATAGTCAGTGTAATTTTGATGCTACTAGCAAATAGTCAGTGTAATTAGCTACTTGCAAATAGTCAGTGTAATTTTGATGCTATTGGTCGATTTGAATTTATTTCTCATTACTATTGGCTGATAGAACTGTTTAAAAAATAATCACTTGAATACCTTCTAGGAAGATATAGCCACTGATATTTTTTTTATTGGTCAAGAAACGTCAGAATTCTGGATTTTCATTGGTCACTTTTTGACAGAGGACAGGTGTTTTCCAGAAAGTATACAACCTGTCATTACACAGACCTTTGTTTCTTTATTTAAATCATTTTTCTTTTATGCAGAACACCAGATTTCTTATTTTTAAATACCAGCTTTAGTCAGCTATCATGCTTGTACGAGCCCTAACAACTATATGTTCGGTCATTTCATAATTTCTATCTAAATATTGTTTTAAGATATACTGTTAACAGAAACCGACAATTCAATGTTCAGCCAAAATAATATTACTGACCCAACGTCAGAAAAAAAAACCGTTTAGCTTGGTGTAAGGAATAGCGATCATGGACACAGGAGCAGTGGAATTCGATTATTTTTAATGATGAATCGAAATTTGATGTGTGTGGGGGATAATCGAAAAAGAGTAATTAGAAACAAGAAAGAGGCGTTTCATAAGGATTGTTTAAAACGTACTGTCAAGTTTTCTTCAGGGCTTATGATATGGGGTTGTATGTCTGCAAAGAACGTAGGAAATATGCAGTTTATCAATGGAACCATTAACGCTGCAAAATACCAAGACATATTAGAAAATAACTTAATTTCCAGTATTGAAAAATTGTACTCAGCGGTGTCATTTATCTTTCAACAAGATGAAGCATCAAGCCATACAGCTAAAACCACCCGAAAGTGGTTTGAAAACCATAACATGACAGTATTGGATTGGCCTTCCAGCAGTCCAGACATAAACGTCATCGAAACCCTTTGGCACAAAATGAAACAGAAACTGAGAAACAATCCATAGAGAACTACGGAAGGTTTGAGAGCTAAACTTCAAGAAGTATGGGACTCAGTGACAGTAGGAGAGTGTCAATCTCTTGTAAATTCCATGCCTAAAAGAATTCGAGCAGTAATTGCAGCAAAAGGAGATGTTACGCCATATTAAATTGTTAAATTATTACTTCTTATTATGAAATTTTATTTTGGCCGAATTGTCGGTTTTGGTTCAATAAAATCTTTTTTTTACAAACAAAAAATGTGATTTTCTGTTATAGTATTTTATCATCATAAAATAGCCAGAATCAGTTGATTCTAAAATTTAAAAAAAATACATTAATAAGTATATTTTACAAGTAACAGTACATTGATAAAAATAATTAGATAGAAATTATGAAGTGGCCGAACATATAGTTGTTAGGGTTCATATTCCACTCTCCCAAGTACCTCTACTTTTTTTTCTTTATATTTTTACGGAATCTCTCCCCTTGTTCTTTGTTCGTTTTTCCAAGATTTTTGGGAAAGACATTAAGATGTGCAAGAAAAAATTGAATTTTAATGTTGATATTGCAACCTAAATTGCGAAGAATTTCGAGCATATTTTGAACAATTTTCTCATAATCCTGTGATTTATAATTTCCTAGAAAGTATTCCATTACACTTTTAAAAGCACTCCAGGCTTCCCTTTCAACGTCAGTTATAGTAGCTGACCATCTTAAACCAGTTTTCTAATTTGGGGATCAATGAAGATACCCTCCTTAAGTTTTGCATCAAGAACAATCAATATGTAACAAAATATGTCAGGATTGTTTATACAATTTCTGGCTGCCATACTAAAACAAAACTAACATACAATGAAAGCTAACGATGGATTTTACAAGAGTACTAAAACCGAGTAACGGAGGTGCCACTTCTATCACCTTTGTGGTTGAATGGACTGTGCAAACAAGTGAGTATATGCTCAGACAAGTTCAAACATGCGTAATCTGTTGTTTTTGAGACACATATTTGATGTAGGGGTATAAAACTTGTAAACCACTCTGCAAACTATAGTAAAGTGCGTAGATGCCTAAGTAACATTTTGTTAATGAATTGTGAAAAATCTTTACATGATAGAAACAAATGGACTTTGATTTAGTAATCAGTAAACATTTATTGTGTTGTAATGTCATCTGACGATCTGATGGATGAAAGCAGATTTATTTATACACTGAAGAAATTTTTGTGTAGAGTACAGCCAAAAATGTGTTTGATGCATTGTTTTTGCAATAATACAATGGATACTTTGTTAGTTGAGGTGATGCATATGATAAATCAGAAGAGTACTTTTGGAGATAAATTGGTATTAGATAATAGTGAAGCCAGAAATTAATACCAGCGTACATACATCAAACAAGTAGAGACGCTCATTCCAAATGTTGAAACCTGTCTAGAGTGCCTGGGACAGTAACTCTGAGGGTATTTCTAAGCTTGACTATCAGATGGCAGCACAAAATTCTACCAATCAGAGCCAGTTACCAGCTCTGCTACCAATCATGTGATCATGGATATATTAGTACAGGATACGTTCACTACATGTAAACGTACGTCGAATCTTAAAATAACATATCACGGAGTTCGGTACCTTCCCCCATTTCATTCTAACCTATATCACTTTATTTCTCTCTCCCTTTAGACGTATTTCATACAATGTTTCGTACGCTTAATTTTGAAGTTTTGAAATGAAAACGTCAGAAGTGTCATACAATGTCACCGTTTATTCTTCGAAAATTGAACTTTAGCAATGGTTTTGATTGCTATTATCAAAGAGGATATATCCTCTTTGACTATTATTATCAACCGTAAAACTCAAAGGCGTTAGCGAGTGAATATCTTGCACACCCCCACACCTCATCGAGTGAGGTTATCAAGTGTTACCTGTTGAGGTTATGTTTTCTAATTTGTGTTTATTTATAGGATTACTTCTTTTCTACATTTTGTAGCATCTTGAGACCAAAAAGACTATTTCTGGCACCATGTAACACGAGTTAAATGTATTTTATCAGAATTTCTCTCAATGGCGAGTTCAAGTACCTCTCTAAAGGATAGCGCTATACGTAATTCACGCATTGAGAGTGACAGAAATAGATGGTACGTCTTGTTCAACTATATCAACGGCACGCCGTATCTTGTACTTATATATCTATGCATGTGATAAAGTAGTGGCGCCACCTGTTAGTACCATCGAAAAGTACCCCCCAGGAGCCGTTCAAGGTCATCGAAATCGGTATTTTGACATCAAAGGAACTGCCAGTGAGTGTCTCTACTTGTTTGATTTATGTACGCTGTTAATACGACAATATCAGGTGCCACTAAATTATAGCAAGCTCTTAATTAGACATGTAACTTCATTGAAATTATTTAGAACAAAATTCTGACACGTTTTTGAGGTTCTTTATTCAGCTTAATTTTCTAAACTGAAAAAATCTGAAGATATTGTGTAATTTCAACAGAAGTATATTATGAAGCAGCTTTATGAAGTAAAAAATGTGTTCTATGTATATTTGTATTACCTGTGAAATTAGTTGTGCATGTTTTTTAGCTTCTTCATAAGCCTCCATATTGACACTAAGGTTCTTCTCTTCTGCCATCAGCTGAGTAAGGTCAACAGGGAACCCATATGTGTCATACAGCCGCCATGCTACGTCTCCAGGTAAAGTTGCGGAGTCTCCTAATTTGGCAATTGTGCGGTTAAGAAGATTGCGTCCCCTGGATAGTGTTTTCAAGAACTGCTCCTCTTCCTCATTGATGATGTCGATTATACCTTGGGGATCTTTCCGAACCTCGGGAAAAGTGTCTCCAAGAATATCCACCACGGTGTGTACCAAAGTGCCAAAAAATCCCGGTTTAGCATTGAGCTTCTCAGTCGCGTAACGTACAGCTCTTCTCAAGATGCGGCGAAGCACATAGCCTCGACCTGTATTGTCAGGATTTCCACCATCTGATAAAGCTATCGTTATAGTACGGGCATGATCAGCCAAGACTCGGTACGCCATATCCACACCGTTGGAGTCGGCAGCTCCTACACGACCTTGATATGCTGGAGCACCTGAAAATATGGGGATTTTCTTTAATAAAATTGTTGCTGTAACTGCAAATCTTTAATACAAAATAATTTTATTAACTAAATTATAAAACTTCTTAGAAATTATTCCGGTACTACCATAATTATTTGCTCTTTAAACACGTATGTATATCTTAACGTGAAATTTTCTTTTACTTATCTAAAATTGAATTTTCTTATCAAGAAATTTATATATATTTACAAGCTATTACACGACACAAATTTTAATTACCTTTTTATCTAGTTATTGCTTTTTCTTAATAATTAGGGATTGCTGCTTTACAAATATGATCCTGATCAATACTAGCTGCTATTATAAAAAAAATCATAGTCTTACCTGTGCCTTTCTGAATGGCATCAAACAATGGTAAAAATACATCAGTATCATAATTGGATCTTTTCTGCTGTATAACAGAAACCAATCTTTCGAAGCCAAGCCCACAGTCAATGTGTTTTTTTGGCAAAAGTTTAAGGCTGCCATCCGATTCTCGATTGTACTGTATAAACACAAGATTCCATATTTCCAAAACATCTGGATCATCCTGATTAACTAACTCTGGCACAGACCTATTCCCAATCCTGTCAAAATGCAATTCAGAACAAGGTCCACAAGGCCCCGTTTCCCCCATTTCCCAAAAATTGTCCTTCATACTACCAGGCAGTACATGTTCTGGCTTAACACCCAAATTTAACCAGATTTGACGACATTCTTCATCTGGTTCTAACCCCTGGCTTTTGTTGCCTCCAAAATAGGTTACATAAAGACGGTCAACAGGGAGCCCTAGCACTTGCGTCAACAATTCCCACGCCCATGCACAAATTTCCTTTTTAAAGTAGTCACCGAAGGACCAGTTGCCTAACATTTCAAAAAATGTGTGATGGTACACATCCTTGCCAACGTCATCGAGGTCGTTGTGTTTTCCTCCAGCACGGATGCATTTCTGGGTGTTAGCAGCACGTGTTAACTTAGCCAGGTCACTGTTGGGATCCACTGTTCCTAAGAATATCGGCTTGAACTGATTCATCCCTGCGTTTGTGAATAGCAAAGTCGGATCGTCCAAGGGGATTGTGGATGAGGAATGTACATACTCATGCTGTTTTGATTTGAAAAAGTCTATGAAAATGTTGCGAATCTCCTTGGCGGTGAGTTGGTTATTCATCGTGGGGCTTACTTCTGCAATGCAAAATTTAAACATATTTTTATTGTAATTTGTTGTAATATTGTGTGAACATATGTTAATTAAAATGTCCTCAAACTTGTGTATGTGATTAGCAACTATAAAATGTATCTAATTCTATACTAACCTACGTCTGGTTATTTTTTTAACAAAAATTAATGTAAATTAACACAAATGCATCACATACCGGTCGACCTTTAACCTGAAGACGTGTAATCGGAATCCCGATCCAAGACCCAAAGAACGAACCTCGTGGACAGAAATGATGTAATTTTGAACCGATATTGCAGGAATTGAACTACAGATGGAACACAACAACCTTGCACAGAATACGTTCCGATATTCCATACCCGGAAGTAGTGGCTGTGTTCAAGAGTATTATAGTATAAAAAACGGTTCAGTAAAAAAATACAGGTTGATCAAGATTGGCTTATTTTGATGCTTTCTTGTAAATTTGTATTTGCGGCGTACTAAAATTAGCGATTTGTAATTTAAAACGTTACTTCATGTCAGGAATTTAACTAAAGTTCCAAAAAGAATACATTTAATTACTTTAAAGGAAGATTGGTCATAAATAACACGGAGACTTATTTAATAATTTATTATAAAGTAACACAACTGGTTTACTTCTAACACTATAGTTTATTATTATCAGCATCAGCGGCCACGACCACAACATGGAGCAGTCGGTAGGATTGTAGTTATTGTGGGGATTGCAGTTTACAAACAAATAATTATACATTAAATTTTTGATGCAGAGGTGCTCAAGTAAAAAGCAACACATAGCTTGTTTGCATTTGACACCATATTATATTGTTGTCAGTGGCCACGACCACAGCAACAATATAAAACTAGATAAATGTACAACTTGTCGAATAGTAAAGTTTTCAAAGCAAGAAAAAATCCTAGCTTTTGAAACTAAACGTACTTTAGGCAGGATTGGCAGTGATACATTGAAATTTTCTACATCTCATTTACCCATAAAAGATTCGGATTCGCAGAGCTAAAAAAAATAGGAAATTTTCTAAATCCATTATCCATGAATTTTTATTATTTTAGTTGATTAAAACACCTTAACTGTCATGTGAATAATTCAAATCTATTATATGTCACATCAATTTTTTTTAATATCAAAACCTACAATATAAAACAATTATAAAACTAGATAAATGTACACTGTGCCGAATAGTTATATTGTTTTCTAAGAAAGAAATAATCCTAGCTTTTCAAACTGAACTTATTAAGCATGACTGACGGTGACGGTTTGAAATAATTTTAAATGTATAGGTACATATTGTTATGATACCCTTGTTGGAAGCGTCAAAAGTGAAAATAAATAAATAATGTGAGAATATTTACACAAATAAATAGTTTTAATAAGAATTCATTATGTTGTTACCTCAGGGCTTATTAAAAGTTATGTTTTGTCATAATTATAGCAAAATAAATGGTTTATTGCCTTTCCTATTTTATTTATTGACAACCAAATGTCAACTGGCAATTGTTCTGCTTCCTGCTTTTTCGATCCAAACTTGTCGATAGCAATTTAAAAGGACGCCACCGCTGTAAATATCCTATGGAAGGACCCTGGGGGCTGGAACCCGTTTCTGGACCTGGTATGATGTCTGCTCTGTTTGCTGCACGATGCTGATTGATCATCGGAACCCCTTTCCTGTTCAAATTTACCTCGAATTGTGGACCTGGTTGCTGCGTTGCACTTTCAAGGGACGCCACCGCAATTGCTTATCTTTAGAATGCCTTCTGCCCCTGCTCTCTGGACGAAGGCACCAAGGAAGGTCTGAATTACACGCTGCACACAAACTTTCGCCGAACTGCTACCCCGAATCTGCCAAAAACTGGCCCCGATGTTGGACACAAACTTTGCAGATCACTTCCTTCTTCACTAGGATTTTATAACACAATGAAATTATTCACAAAGGCACTCTGCGGACTGGTGATCAATAAAATCAACTTTTGGACTCCAACAAATAAATTTTATATTCAAAATAAATACGAACCAATCTTACACACAGCTATTTTAACTTAGCTTGGATTGTCAACAGTAACAATAGAACATTTCGTACCCTAGCAACTATTACAATTGTTCTGAAGTAAATTTTGTACAATGTTTTCTTAAACTAAACTGTTTTTTGAATAAATGTTAATTAGTAGCACTGTTTAACCTCACTTCTTTGCTTTCTTCACTTAAGTTTTAAATAGCACTGGTTTCACAGTTTTAAATTAGCATTAAACTATTGTTTTTGTTCTAACGTAGGTTGCCTTATTAATGCTCTTTGCATTCTATGCTTTCTTACATCGATTTCGTTAACTTTCAGCTGCATTGCCGATTGTTGGCATTACAGTTTAATTACTAACGCTGCATATAGCTTTCGTAACGCCTCAAACATCTCTGTATCAAATTCACAATTATTCTTGTCTTGACTTTACAATGTCAAATCTGTCAGTCACATAAATTAGGTGCATCTGCCATAACGAGCACAGCTAATGAAAATTAAGTTATAGCAAAGAGCATATATGCTCTTTGGTTATATGTAACCCTGCCGATACTGTTTCATCTAATGCTAACAATTACTTAATGTTGCAATAAACAAAATATCAATTCTGGGTCAATTTGAATCCTTCTTTCATTTTCGTGTCTTAGTTATGCAACCAGAATTGCTGTAGACACTATACCATTACAATATGTCAATTACCAATCGAAAAGCTAGATTTACATAGTTAAGAAAATGTTATTCAGTTTTTTTGTAGCAGTAGTGGATGTAGTATTCTGCAATCTTTATAACGAGTGTTGTGCAATGCGGCTTTACGAATCTGTGGCCCGATCAACATAACCATCGTTGGCTCTAAACCCTGGACGGTCTCTTCAAAGATTCTCCGCCATCTGTCTCTATCTTGGGTTTTATTTTTCCAGTTCTTGTCTTCTATGCTTCTCAAATGTTTTTCCACCCCGTCTGTCCATTGTAATTTAGTTTTACCTTTTTCTCGATTTCCATCAGCTTAAGCTCTTAGTACATGTTTTGTCGACATTCCTTCATCCATTCTCATTACATGTTCTGCCCATCTTAGTCTTCATTGTTTTATTATTTTTACTATTTCGACACCATACATTTCATATCGTGGTTGTATTTTTTCCTATATTTAGTTTGCTTGAACAGATCCAAATATTCTTCTTAACATTTTTGTTTCACTTTTTCCATGAAGTTTTCGACTTAGGGTTCATGTTTTGGAGTACTGGTTTTATTAGTGTCTTATACATTATAGATTTGGATATTCTTGTCATATTCGGCGATTATAGTTGTTTTTCAACATCTTACTAAAATCTATGAGCCGTTAATATCCTCCGCTATTTTCCTTCTTTTGTTTTTCGTTCATTATTTATTTGGGAGCCTAATTACATGAATTTTCTTACCACTTCTATATTGTAATAGTCTCTCGTTCCTCATCTATCACCCAATACAATAATTGCTTTCGTTTTATGTTCATTTATTTTTAGTCCTATTTTCTGAGCTACTTTTTTCAGGTTGTTTAAATGCTTCTATGTTGTCTCTAAGTGTTCTGTTTATTTCATTGATATCGTCCGTGTATGCTGAAATTTGAACTGATTTTGTAAATATTGGCCTAGAAGTTTTTATTTTGGATGTTCTTACTGCTTTCTGCAATGTTATGTTAAACAGCAAACAGACAAGAGCTTCTCCTTGTCTCATTCCTTACATGCTTTGAAGTGTGCGAATATCTCATTTTGTAGTTTTGTTACATATTACTTGTTTTATTGTCACTTTCTTGTTTATGCTATCGTAAGCTGCTTCGAACAATAAATACGGTATATTATGTTGTAATCGCTTTCTTATATTTTTTATTATGTTTTATATATGTAATTAAATAAATAAAAAGTGCACCGCACCACAGTTTTAATTTGATTTGCCTCCTCTTGAGCTTATTAAATATTATAACTGTTTAATTAAGATTTACTGCAATTATGGAACAATAAAGAAGCCGACCTGCGATTAATTAATAAAATTAATCGATGGTAGTAAAAATCGCAGATTAACCCCCCTACAGTTTATACACCACGGCAGCTCTGAAAACTCTTTACTTAACGCGATGGCCGAACTAACTCAAATTTCGGCGGCTTTGGGTCGTAGGTTCAAATCATCAGCTGTGTACCCTGGAATGTCTTCAAAAAAGGAAAAGGAAATGGGCGCCAGAAATCAAAAGATTTCAAATAATTAGAGGAAATAAACTGCAAGTGACTAGCGTTTAATTAGTAAGTAATAAAAATTCTTGAAGTGTCAGTAATAAATAATCAGGATAATTAAAATGCAAATAATGTGATAACAAAGTTGTGTACTTTAACTGAAGGTTACGACACGCATAAAATCAAAAAACCCCTTTCGGGTTATTCTAATAACTGTGAATTCAAATTATTCATGGAATATGCATACCGCATTCGTTTAATAATTCCTTGTTTAGGCTATTGAAATAAAAAAGCGTGACTGTACCTTTTACAGAGAGTCAATACACATCAAAATTGTAGCTTTAAATACTGAGCATACTTAAATATAGGCATTAGAATTTAAATGTAAAAACAAGAGCATGTATGAAATTGAACATTACATGTTAATCATTGCAAAAAGTATGAATTTAAATTCCAAATACTGACGGGTTTAAAATGCACAGATGTGAATTCCTGGTATTGAAGATAAGTTGATATTTAATCCCGGAGTAGCACTAACTAACCTCGAAACATATGCTGGACGTGAACGGCTACACACATTGTTGAAATCGCCGTGAATGCACCGGTGATTGCAGCGAAAGCACCCTCAAATGGCAGCAAATACCAGAACGCCAGCAAGTGTCGAAAATGCGATTAGGATAATAACTTGGCCTCCGAGATAAACTCGTGGATGAAACTGTTAATAAAGGGCTAAGAAGAAATGTAATTACTATGGAGAGAATAAGACAGAAAAGCGCCATCGTACCTGATCATTTTTAGCCCTAGGAAACACACTGCTCATTAAATTAATTGAGCGCACGTAATTTGACTTAATTAAAATCAAACCTCAGCAGCGCCGGTGACGGTGGGATCAGATGAGAACAGCAAGTGCTCGGACGAAAAATTTGTTTTCAAAAGAAAGCTCGCATTACAACGGCCTGTGAGAAGAGATAGCACGGGAATAAAGTGCATTGCGCAAACGAACTCAATCCAGGTACAAAATGCGCTGGTTTGGAAAATTTACGAATTCGAAATGCAACGGATTTATAATTTAAATAAAAATATACAGGATAGGCCTGAAATAATTGGATAACTGGCGCCAAAAAATTGTTTCAATTATAAAGGTATGTTGCCTTCTATGTTTTATCTATTACCAACTTATTAAAATTTTGCGCCGGCTAGCTAGTGAGACTCCAGTTTCTGCAGGGTTAGGTTGTTACATAGTATACATTTGACCATTGTATAGCAAATGCACTCTAGGTCACCATAGCAACATCTTATACAATTGTGTTTAGTAAGTTTTTACAATCTTTGATACTTAACTTCTAAATGTTTTCTTAAATGTCATTCAGGAACACTCTAACCGCACTTTCGTTGCATTTTTTCACTTTTAGTTAAATAAACACTGATTCACAAGCTATTAGCACTTCCTTGTAGTCTTCTTTAATTCTCAGATTGCTTTTCAAATGCTCTTTGCATCATTGTTCCGTCTTACTGCTTAATAACCATTTAGCTGCGTTATCGATTGTTGCCATAATTATATGAATATAAAACTTTGCATAAAATTTCGGTAACGCTTCGAAATACCTTTGCACTTAAGCGAATTCATTATCGTGCCTTGACGTTACACACTTAATCTGTCAATCATCACAAATTAGCTGCATTTGCTTTACCGAGCACAAATATTGAATACAAGCTGAACGCAACCCTGACGATACTGTTTTATTCAATTACTAACCTCTGTTAATTAAATAACAGTTATTGCTAATTATGTCATGTAATTATCGATGTTTACTAGTGACTTAAATTGTTGCAATAAATACAATACCAATTCTGGGCCTATTTAAATCTTTCTTTAGTCTTCGTACGTTAGAAATGCAACCAGAATTGCTGTAAGCATCGTACCATTACAATATGTATCTATTATAAATTCTGTATGATCTATGGGAGTATAACAATTTGATAATTTGTTGACCTGCCACCACGGAATCCACATTGATAGTTTGTTGTTATTTGTTCAGCTTAAAATGTATTATTCTGCTATGGATGATATTTGAGATGATCTTGTAGCTCGCGTTTAGAAGCATTGTACCTCTGTAATTTGCACAATTTAATTGATCTTGTGGGATCTCATTCATCTTCCATATATTATTTGTCATTAATTTGTGTGTATACTGAGTTAGTTCTTTTCCATCATGCTGAAGGAGTTAACATGGAATGTTGCTAAACCCTGGTGCTTTATTATTATTTATTCTTGCTATTGCTTTATTAACTTCTTCTGATGTAGAGGATGGCGCGTTTTCGTCTGTTGTCTGGTTATTCTTGTTTTCTTCATCATCTGCAGTTGTTTAATTTCTTATAGAACTGTTTGCTTTCGTTTTGTCTTCTTAGTTTTCGAGTTTCCGAATTTGGTCATTTTCTTGTATTTTCTTTTTTATGCATCCTTTTCTCTCTTCTATGCCTTGTTTTGTATTCATTTATCGTTGCTTGTGTTCTCTGTTTTCTTTGCATTTTGAGATATGCCTCGTTTTTCTTGTCTCTTCGTATTCTGTATCAAACCTGATATTCCATGTAGGTACGTGTTTGTTCTTCTCCGAGAGTTTGCTTTGCTGCGGCTTTCATTATCTTTTTGCATGCTTCTCATTGTTGGTTTATCTCATTCTCTTCTATATGTGGTTCGTCTCCTATTCGCTTAGTGAAATTGCCCTCGAATTCAATGGTTTCCTCCTGCTTTTTCAACTTTTTCTGTCGTTTTCCTTGTATTTTTTTACATTCAAGATTCCTGTCCTGGTTCTTGTTTCTACTAAATAGTGACCAAGAGTCTATGTTTGCTCCTATAAATTCTCTTATGTTCATGAGGTGTGGCCATTCATTTTTTGGTAGTTTAATGAATATAATATTTATCTACGACAGTGTGTAAAATTGATTTTTAGTTGACAGTTTCAAGTTTGTTAAACGACTGCTTAATAACATGTTTTCATTAGTGCACATCGTCAGTAGCAACGTGTTTAAAATGAATTCATTAGTCACGTAGTCAGTAGCAACGTGTTTTAATAGTATATTACGTAACAAGAGTTGTAAATGGCATATTACGCACGTCTGGAAAAGTTGCGCACGAACCGCGTGGCGGTGAGTGTAGTAATTCCAGGAGTGCGTAATTGCTTTACAACGCTGTGCATAAGAACACGCTTACACAACTTGTAAGTTGTACAATTTTAATCACTTACACTAGTGGTCGTAGAACAAATTTTAACCTCGTAAAATTGCTAGTAATTTTTGCTAGTAATCCTAATTTACATTTACAATATTGTTCGTGCGTAAATTTTCCAGTCGTGCGTAATATGCCATTTACAACTCAGTTATGTAATATGCTATTTTTATATTTAAGTACCGTGTTTTCTAGATTCTGTCGTGACTAATAACTAGCTTTACGCACTTGTATCGTAAATTGCTATTTCAAAATCTTATATTTATTTTCTAAGTCAAGAAAGACAAACATTTTATCAAAAAGTATGACTGAATAACTTACCTTCTTAAAAATATTATGGATTAAAAAGTAAACTTATTTTTGATTTTCTACTTTGTTCTGAATAAGCTGATTATGTATACGAATACGAGTACATGTAAATGGCATCCTGCAGTTTTTATAACCAGTTTATAATAAAAGATGAAGTAATTTGAAAAAGTGGCTCTGTAAGAGTCGGATCAATATACACTTCCATTTAACCTTATAACCTCAAAATAGTTGTAGGGGATAATATTAAAAATAAATAAGAACTGATTTTATTACCATAAAAATTATGTAAAATATGTTTATTAGTACACTTTGTAGGCGGCAAATTTGTATCGGAATTGCAAGACTCTCACAAAAAGCAGCACAGCCTTTGAGAAGCAAAAAACCAAAATCGGATAAAACAGTTGTAAGTAACCCAGACAGGTAAATGCCAATATGCTAATTGCTGGCTTTATGTAGGTTCAATCTTTTGCAGACATTAAGCAGGTAAGGACTATTGGAGGAAAAGGGGGAGATGGATGCATATCGTTTCTTCATCTGTGGAGTAATGAATTTGCCGGTCCCGATGGTGGAGATGGAGGTAATGGAGGGCACGTCATTTTTAAAGCAGCTAATGACGTGAAGGACTTGGCTCTCATAACTTCTTTGGTTAGGGGAGTTAGTGGCGATAAAGGTTGCAATAAGGATTGCCATGGGAAAAGTGCAGAACACACTGTACTAAATGTGCCTATTGGCACTGTCATTAAAGATAGTTCGGGGATAGTTGTCGGAGATTTAGAACAAGAAGGCCTCATGTTTATAGCAGCTCGAGGTGGAGCAGGGGGGAAAGGAAACCATTTTTTTATTACGGATACTGAACAAGCTCCAAAAATTTGTGAATATGGTGCTGAAGGGGAAGATTTGGAATATACTGTCGAGTTGCGCAGCATGGCACATGTAGGACTGGTAAGTTACTTGAATATTTATGTTCATGCAAGAGCTTTTGATATACTTCTTTACAAAATTTTGTAAAATTGTGCTTTGCAGATAGGACTTCCAAATGCAGGCAAAAGCACATTGCTTAGGGCCATTTCTCGTGCACGTCCAAAGGTAGCTCCTTATCCATTTACAACCCTGAAGCCTCACGTGGGCATGGTGCAGTATGATGATTACGAACAAATTGCAGGTAGTTTGTTGAAGTAAAAACGTTTTAAATTTAAGTAACGTATTGGTATTTTTGTTCTAGTTGCAGATCTACCAGGTCTGATTCCTGATTCGCATAAAAACAGAGGTCTAGGCATTCAGTTTCTAAGGCACACAGAACGCTGCATGGCCCTGTTATACATTTTGGATATGTCGATGGAAGAGCCTTGGGAGCATCTGAAAATGTTGCAGCACGAATTGTCGCAGTTCAATCCCCATCTTACAGAGCGGCCTCAGTTAGTCATTGCTAATAAAATGGATTTACCTGAGGCAGTGAGAAACCTTGAAGTCCTTAAAACAGAGACAGATTTGCCTGTGATAGCTGTTAGTGCTAAATTAGGAACAAATTTGTCGAATCTATTGCATGAAGTTAGACTTATTTATGATAATAGCAAAGAAGATGCCGAACTACCTACAGATGTTACGTAGTAATATAATATTGTATATTCTAGCACTAAGAATTATATTTTTATCGTTATTTACACGTGTTTTTTTTATGTTAAATATACATTATAACGGGAATACCTGTGTCATTTTCTTCAATACAGAATAATTAAATATCAAATTCCAAATAATAATAAATATACATAGTAATATTGCAGGCATTCATAAGAAACACAATCATAAAAAATAGATTTTGGGTTAATAATTATAATCTTATTTAAAGGGCTTACAATCTTAATGTAATGACAATGATATTAACTGTCGGTTAACACATTTAATACCAGCATCTTCCATCGAAGCCAGATGGCTAGGCGCATCGTATGCTAGCGAATCCGATTGGAACCAAACAGTTATTGTTTTGTATTTGTAAATAGCAAACTAGTACTTGATCACAGTATACATAAGCTTGCTGGATATATAGAATTGTTTTGACCAGGTTTGTTAATAGTATATTATATCATGAGGGAGTAAAGCGCACCATTTAATCCCGCGAGGCAACAACCACTCAAGGGATTTAGGCACTTTAATCCCGAGGTATATATGCTATTTTTTGCACTTTTGGGAACATTATCATCAAACATTTCCAAAATTTGGAATCTGTCAATTTGGAAACTGACAATTACAATTTAGTAAAAACTGAATTGCAGCAGGTCCTGGATAGCCTGAATCAGTTGGCAGTACTGAAGTGTATTGTCAGTATATGTCAAATTTGCAGGTTAAGTTTTGCGTCAGTGTGTGTCAAATGACAAACAAAACCTAACCTACTAACCTCGTGTGTACATAAATTTACCATAGTTACGGTATCATTTTTACTTTAGTCCCTAGGGATTAAACGAGCTACTTTTGTCCCTGATTACGGGGACTAAAGTATCAACTTTAGACCGGAAGTGCAAAAAAGTTTTAAGTAATATTTAGTGTGCTGTAAAGTTACTAACATTTAAATTTGGATTTTGAGGTAAGTCATCCCTACTCTTGTCGGCAGTAGATGTATTAATTTTATTTCATAAATAATAATAGAAAATACTTCCTCATATCCCCTTTTATTATTTGCACAACAGGCAAATTATACATTATATTCTCCTCCAATATAAAATGACTGGTATTATAAATAAAATAAATAAATAAATCTTTATTGTGTAAAAAAAACACAAATTACACAAAAGGTATGAACTCAGCTACGCCATTCTTCCGTCCTACCTAATATATTATACAATTTTCATAACGTCCTAGAGTTCACGATTGCTAGTTGCATATAGGTCACATTTTGTAATCATTTAGAAATTATGAATGACCAGTCCCTCCGCAACAAAACTGAACGCAACAGAACTGTTAGGAGACCAGACGAACACCAGAACAGAAAGAAATGAAGCGAAAGTGAAAGGTGATCAGACACCTAAAAAAGTCTAAACCACTTGGCATAGATGACATATCCTCAACGTTCTGGAAAACAAGACAGCTGGGGTTTGAACTCAAGCCGCATCTGCTTAGCGATTGTAACCACATCGACTTGTCGCACTACGCCATCCACACTTATTGGAATGAGTGCGGCGCGCGGCTCTATTGAACAGAGCGGTCTTATTGTTGAAACGTTTTGACTCTTTTGTGACATTATCCTGTATCTGTTGAGTCCTATTTACGACAAATGTATAGCCTGACTTATGTGAAAATTATTACTTCCTTCTATTTCAAAGTTTCATGTCAGGTAACGGGTGTCCGCCGGCAAATTTCATTTTTAAACTTGAAATAAAATTTTTATTTCTTCAAATATGTTATTGAAAAACAATACAAAATAAACCTTAATCTTTGGGAAATTATTTGTGAAACAGCACATCCGCCAAATAACGCCCCTCACGTCGTACCACTTCTTCCAAACGAACTTGAAAATTTTGCATCACACGCGTAAGCATAGCAGGTGTAATCGCACGAATTTCTCGGGTGATGTTCTGCTTTAACACATCCAAAGTGGGTGGTGCATTCTCGTAGGAAATTTGCCACTGGACACCCACTTTATTTTGTGGGGATATCTCAAATCAAAAGTCTACGAGAATGCACCACCCACTTGGGATGTGGTAAAGCACAACATCACCCGAGAAATTCGTGCGATTACACCTGCTATGCTTACGCGTGTGATGCAAAATTTTCAAGTTCGTTTGGAAGAAGTGATACGACGTGAGGGGCGTTATTTGGCGGATGTGCTGTTTCACAAATAATTTCCCAAAGATTAAGGTTTATTTTGTATTGTTTTTCAATAACATATTTTAAGAAATAAAAATTTTATTTCAAGTTTAAAAATGAAATTTGCCGGCGGACACCCGTTAAATATATAATCTGCATACAAAATATCATCATCCTCCAACAAATAGTTTTTGAGTTATACCGCCAACAGATAGACAGACAGATGGAATTGAGAAAACCTGTTTTTCGTCATCTAGAGACCCTGAAACGTAAAGATCTGAAGGTGATTTTTTTGCAATTACAATACTTCTTCGTCTTTTAGACGAGGGAAGTGTAGTAAAAGCTTTTCTGAAATTTCTCTTTAAAAATATAAAAATGAAATTCTATTGCATCAAGGCACATGGTGTAGGTGACCAGTCACCTATGACTCGTCTTGCAAAAATCTCAAAAGTGACGAGTCTTGCAAAGTGACACTTTCAAGATCAAACTGAGTCTTGACATGGTCCGCTTTCTTGGCAATTTCAGGAAAAAGTTTTTTATTAACGGAGATAATGAATTAATTATGTTGAGAATGGTAAACTAGTAAAATATAAAATTATCGCATTTACCTTGATTAGTATCTGACATTCTCCGTCACTAGTTGTCAAATTGGAGCTTCTTCTATTCGCAAAAGAAAAATTATGGCACCTAATGAACATGGTATTAACGTACGGGGAAGTACACCAAAATTTAGTAGCTGCAGCTCGGCTTTATGCACAAAGGTTTCCTCAAAAATATCAGGGTCGAGAAACTTCGCTACGTGTTGTACAACGTGGTAGAGAAACTGGTAATTTACAACAAAAGTTCGGCCACAACGGGGGAGCCATTAGGCCTAGGCGCATTTTAAATCTTGAAGATGTGTTGAACCTTGTCAAGGTGCAACCTACTTTTAGTATTCGGAGAATTGCAGCACAATTTGGCATATCACAGTGAACTGTTTGGCGTTTACTAAGGCATGCATGTTGAGACTGACAGTCTCGGATGGTCTCAGTTTCAACGTACGATCTAGAAAACGCCATATTAACCGACAAAAGTGCAAATAGACTTAGAACGATGCAAAGAGCAATAGAGCGAAGAATGCTTGGGATCAGTCTGAAAGACAGATGCGAAATGAGACCGTTCGACAAAAAACCAAAGTCACAGACATTATAAAACCTGTCGCACACCTTAAGTGGCAATGGGTTGCGCATGTAGAAAGGCAAGATAACAGCAAATGGTTGAAAAAGTTACTACAGTGGCGCCCTAGGGAAACAAAAAGAAGCATAGGTAGACCACCAAAAAGATGGCTGGCCGATATACGGAGAACAGCAGGCACATATTGGCAGCAAACAGCTGAAGCAGAAAAGCATGGAAGAGATTAAAAGCAAATAACTGAGAAGAAGAAGAAGGAGGCATGCATTACTACACGCTTTTCATGTACGTGTACAAGCTCTACTTCAAAGGGGAGGAGTTGCGATTTCATCTAAATCTTGCTGCCAAGACCATTCGGCAACATGCAGGTACAGCATGGATTTGACGTGCTCAGGTGTGCATCGAAAACGAAGGAAATCACTTCGAACAATTGTTGTGATACTCCAGTTTAAGTTACATAATTAATTCGTTATCTCCGTTAATAAAATACTTTTACTACACTTTTTTTAATTACCCATCACTACACACATGAACTATCATTCCTCGCAATTACGCGTATAAGTCAAGAATCACCCAGTATATTGAAATATATGAAGTTTATTATCAATGTCTTTATCGCTATCGCTTGTTAGGTCCCAGCTTAAATATTGAAAATTCTGAAATTTTCTTATCCAGCGCAATCTTGGTTCTTATTGGTTCATTTAATAGAAAGACCATAATCTTTGTTTTCTCGTTGGCTATGTGGAGGTCAAAATCTTTACATATGTGTCTGAATATGTATATAGACCATTGTAGGGTGTCTTCACACTGGGCGATCATTATAACATCATTAATGAAAAGTAGGCAGCTTACCTATTCATAAGTTTTCATTGATTTTTATATCTATATTGTTGTTGTTATTCATTTGGCATTTCCAGTGTCTCAATATATGATACATCTGCAGTGTGTCCAAGATAAGAACGGCCAGTATGGAGATCTCGTTAATAGTAAGAGATATAAATGTGGCAAAAGGAGAAAAAAGTTGCGTAGTTAAAGGACTAACCAAATAACACCTGGAAATCAATATAATTTTTCGTTTTTGAGTTATCTTAAAAAACTGCTTTTTGGATTTTTAATTCCATTTGTTTCTGGCTTTAATACTAAAATTACATTTAAACTGACAAAATTTCTTTATAGCTACTTTAAATGGACTTAAAGATCACATTATCATTTTTTTCACTAGGCGTTTCGTCTTCGAGCAACCATCATCAACTTCATTTTTTTAAATACGGTCCTTATTTTCTGATGTCAAATTTTAAAAGCCCCTTTTATTTTAAATTCAACTATGCACTCTACATTGCGGTTTAATTATGTTTCGAATCTTTTTGAGCATCTTCTTCTTTTCTTCTTCTTCTCCTAGGTTACTCCACTTGTTTCTATCCTGAGCTTGCTGGTACCACTTCTTTCCAGCCACCTTCTTTATGTCATCGACCCATCTTATGGGTGGTCTTCCTTTCCCTCTTTCTGTTTCTTTGGATCTCCAGTGGATAGTGCTTGATGTCCATTTGTTGTTACTCTTCCTTGCAATGTGGCCTGCCCAGCTCCATTTCAGTTTTGCGATACACTCTATGATGTCCATCGTTTCTGTTCTTTGTCTTATTTCGTTATTTGTGATTCTGTTTCTTATAGAGATCCCCAGCATCATTCTTTCTGTGGCTCTTTGTATTATTCGTATCCGGTTTGTATTCTTTTTTGTCAGGGCCATGGTTTCTAGACCATATGTGGTAACTGACTGTCTTAGATTTCCAATTGAGCATTATCAAGGAAATATTGGACTGGACATGAACCTATGCCCTATAGCATTTCATACTTTGTTTCGCCTGTTGTAATTTAAAAAAAGGAGAAATGAGCTACACTAGATGTTGTGAACCCTTAATAATCACACATGGTCTTGGAATACAAATAATTTTCACATATAATCTCATAAGAGCATTAATTCTTTCCGGAAATTTTTTTGAGTACGTTCCAACAACGTCGTATTAATTTGCCCGAGCGGGACGCGAGGGCAAATTGAACGTTGTTGAATGCACGAAAAATAATTTCCGGTTATGAATTAATGCTCGAATGCAGATTCGGTAAGAAAATAGTAACGACACAAACCCTAAAAAGAAGTAATGTCTACCTACAAAAAATTTCCAAGAAATTTTTTTGTTGTCTTGGATACGGCTCGTGAACTAATTTTTCTATTGGTCATTAATGAGTGTCGTACGATTTTCAATAGGATTTAATAAGTTATGGATAATTTTTCTTACTTATAAACAATAATTAAAATTAAAAATATAAAACGTCTAGTGTGACTCATTACTTTTTTCTTGAAATTACAGTGCTTCAACATAGTATGAAATGCTCTAGGACAGAGGTCCGTATCCAAAAATTTCTTGATGATGGTCAAAAAAGGCTAGAAATGTAATTAAACCATAATATGTGGTACCTACATCAGAAAATCAGGACCGTATTTAAAAAATGAAGTTCTTGATTGTTGTTTGAAGACGAAACGTCGGATGAAAAAAATTATAACGTAATCTTTGAGCTCATTAAAGGTTGCTATAAAGAAGTTTTGTCAGTTTCCCTCTAACTTTAATAACGCCAGAAAATCTAAAAATTCGGTTAAAATCACTCAAAAACGAAAAATAATATCAAGGATTTCTAAGCCGCATTTTCCTATTTAACCAAATTTGTACCTCTTACCATTACCGACATCCTCATACTGGCCTTCCTTTTCTTGAACACACTGTATGTATTGAAAAGTGTGGGTGATAATCTGCACCCTGGCCTTGCTGGTTTTTCTATAATAATAATTTCTTTGGAAATTATACAGGGTTTTTATGGTTTTAATAAGTTATTTTGGATACCTATCCCTTTTCTTTTAATATTTCCCATAGCAATTTCCTGTTTATATTATCAAAAAAAAATTGAATCTATAAAAGCTATATGTGTCTCTTTGTTGAATTCTCTCTCTTTTTCTATGAGTTGTTTGACCATGGGACGGAATAATACCAAAAAATGGGGCATCAAAGAATGGGAGTGGCTCAACACTTCCATTCAGTAACGATAGCAAAAAAAATGACATTTATATATTATATTCTACTTTTGAATATGAGATTGAGATTAATATTTCGAGCCCAGTTTCTAGTCCGCCGCTCTGGTCCGCCGCTTGAACAACTGAGCCACGATCGTGCTCGAATTGTACGAGTTTCTGCTGCGTTATAAAGACAACTTTATTATTGTCCCATTTGTGATGTTTAACCTGTATATGTTGATCTTATATTCGCCCATGATAAAGCCTGATGATTACTTTTATCTATTTCTCAGTTAAATCAAGAATAAACAAAATTAAATTTTTTAAGGTGCTCACCTGCATATATTTCTCCAAAATGTTCTCGGTCTCCTTCGTCTTTTAGATGAGGGAAATCAAAATAAAGATCTAGCTATAAATGATCATCGGTTGGGGAATGCGAATGCATTATAGAGAAACGTCAAGAAAAGTACTGTGTCTTTCTTCTCAATAGTAAGATCACGAGTGCTCAATTCTTGTTGGAAAGATTTTTATTCTATGAGCATTGGTTGCTTAGCAATTAAACCGGAAAAAAATGAGGAAAAGACCCGAGCGCGTAGCGCGAGTATTCTTTTCTTAAGAGTTTAATTGTCTTTAAGCAATCAATGCGAATACAAATAAAAACTTGCTAGACAAGAGTTTTGTACGAGTGATTGGAATGGTTGGAGAATGAAACGAATAAAATACAGAGACATATTAGTTATATGTCAAACTTTACATTTGTCAAAATGTCGTAGTACTCGTAGTAGGAAAAATACCGTGCTTTTCCTTTCAGTGAAAGAGTGCTATTATAATTTGTGATTGGTGAATTTGATCTTATTTTTAAAATGTAATTGGTTTACAATCTCTCAGTCTAGATTTCATTTAGGGAATGTAGAGGCCAGAGTAATGTTGCGTACCTTAGAATATAGAGAAATTAAGGAAGGGGGGTTTCTGCGAGTTAGCCTAAGAAATAGTGATACGGATATGACGTCACGGCGATCATAAGCATACTCGGATAAATTAATTTGCCTCGGCCTGACGGCCTCGGCCACAAACTTATCCTCGTTTGTTACATGCTTATTACCGGCCTTATGTTGTTAAAAACTATAAATAAATTTTCTTTAAATAATTATGAAATATGAAAATTATTTGACAGAAATAAATTTCTGTTTGTTTTAAATCTTTTGTTTTCGCCACTCAGAAAGAATATACAGCTCCTGGCAATAGTTGATCCCTATATAATTTTCCAATGTTAATTTTGCCATGTCTGGTAGTCACTGACACACTGTATAAGTTTTGTGTACTATCTAGATGCGACAGCAAGCTTTTGAAGAAAATCGCATACCCGGAAGTTTGGTGTTGACTCTTGTGATTTCTGATTTAAAAAAACAGCTGTAACGATTTTTTCCAAACTTTACATTTTTAATGTGTATTGATGTGAGATAGGTGATTTTCCAATTGAATATCTCTAAAATGGGTTTCTTTTGTTTTTTTATTTTTTTTTATGAAGTTTTATTTTATATAGAACATCCGGTATATTATTACATTTTTGAATTCAGCTTAAAATTAGAGAAAATTTGTCTCTTCAACTAACTCTGTATTTTGTACAGTTTCTGTAGAATTTGTAATTTTTGAAATTTTTTGACAAATGCTTAAAAATTAAAAATTTTGGATACATATAAGATCACTCTAAAAAGAAGTTATGTGCGTGTATCACACCAGCCTGGGAAATGCTGCCTTATACTGCGTTTAACGGACATATTCATAATTCAAATTACTGGGACGGCCTTGATTGCGCAAAACCAGTTTTAGACGTTACAAATGAAAAATTCGGGAGCACCCAAAAACTGTTTAATTGAAAACAAAATTGAGCTATGTACGGCCGGCTTACCAATAGGGTTAATTTGTGGGAGGGGCTTCTACTAAATGCCCGTTAAACTTAAACGTCAAACGTAGTACTACAGCGGATTATCAGGACTGCATGTGCATGTAATAGTGTGTATGGAGCAATATATTTTGGTTATCAGGAGTGATTACCACTGTCATGTGAAAAGGGCCTTAGCGTTGAAGTCTCACACCTGCCCGATAAGTAAAATTAGGATCGTGTCACCTACATTGTGTAGTCAGTCAAGGTTAAGGGTTAGCAGTTAGCAGTACGTTAATGTATTTCTTAGTGACTAGAGTGCGGGAACAGAGTGCATTGTAATCAAAGAGATTGCAAAATTCACATAAAAATAATGTAATAGCGTTAAGCATTACTATTTTACCGCTGTTTACAGTTTACATGTATTCTCACTGAAAAATGCAACACGAAAATCCGATTTTCGAGCTGGTGAAGTCGTCTAAACCTCCGGTTAGCGCTGCAACCACTTCTTCGAGTGGCGCGAAAAATAAAAAGCACGATTTGGCCGTCGATTCTCTAGATAAATTGAAACCAGACAGAATTTTAGCAGCTATGGAAAAAGAAGGTATGAACACATGTTTTCCTTATATGACAGTACATTTGTCAGTAACGAATTGGTTAGGTAATTAGAATAAAATAAATATACCGAGTAAAAATTAAGTATGTACAAAGTAGTAGGAATGCTAGTGATACTGATGTTAATATTCATTGCATCAAATAATAGTTTGAATAAATAGCGTTTATTATAACTTAGAATGCATTCGGGCGTAATCAATTTATAAGATTCTTTTGATGTGTTCGAAACCGTGTTAGAATTTTTATCTTATCTGGTCTTATAAAGACCACTAATCTGAAGTTAACTTTAATTCGTTGTTAAAGTAAACAAGATCGCATCAAAATGTCAGTGCTTATGACGTTTTATTCATTAGTAAACACATGTTGATACGCTTTCGTTTATTTTAACAACGAATTAAGGTTAACCTTAGATTCTTTAGAAGACTGGCTGTAAGTATTCCAGTTTTCAGCAACATAAACTTATTATAACGTGCGTTAAAAAAACATTATCGAGGGCTTTGAACTAGATTTTGTCTTACGACTGCATGCCGGTAATTATTACATCGCTCTACCCAGAATTCAGCGTGCCGAATCACTCGAGTTGCCAGTTGTGAAAGTGAGGTTATGTGTTTATACGCAAATTATTAGATCGCTCTACTCAAAATTCAACGCACTCGATCACTTGAATTGTCAGTTGTCGAAGTGATGTCGTGTGCATACGCAATCGAGATATTAATTCATTATTGAGATTATTAACCGCGGATTAATACACGAGTTACAATATTTTTCGTTTATCGTATCTTATTAAATTGAAGATAATTTTATTTTATTGCATGAAAAAAATTTGACACTTAAGAAGTTTCGACATTCATGGTAGCTTGATTTCCTATACTAAAATCGTTTATTAATAGAAAATCATCCATTAATAGGACTCATTAATAAACGATTTTAGAAAATAAAAAAAATCATACATTAATAAAGGCCATTAATGAACCCATAAATAAACGATCAAGGGAAATAGTATACTATTTTATCGCATTTCATAAGAAATGTAAAATATTAAATTTTTACATAAAAGTGACATTAAATGTCAAAACATAACCAAGTTAAGCAGAACTCGTTTCTATGTACTAAAGCACAATAAGCAGCTCGAGTTGATGTTATGCAAATGCCAGTACCGAAGTGTAATGTTGGTGACACTGTGAGTCTATGTCAAATTCGAGGTTAGCAGGTTAGGTTTTGACACAGACTGACGCAAAACTTAACCTGCTAATCTCGAATTTGACATAGACTTACAGTATCACCAACAATACACTTCAGTACTGCCAAACGTAAATAGAATCGCTGTTGCTATGCAGAAAAGTGTTGCTAATGCAGAGACGTACCACATTTCTCAACGATTTTGAATGTAGAAATGTAGGTAGTTACGACATGATTTTCAAAAATTACTGTTTGGCACAAGGCCACTTGATAACGGTTTTTTAACACACTTTAGATTGTAGAATTGCCTATTATTATCTGTCCAAAATGCCTTTTGAACTTATAAAATAATTAAGCTAATGTCTTACAGTACTAAAAACGAGGTGACCTTACCCCCATCTAAATATTTTTGAGGTTCATTTTACTTTTAAAATGTTTGCTGATTAGCTATTTAAGGTATAATTGAAAAGTGAGGTTAGGTTATAGTGCTTAGGTTTATGCTTGCAGGTTGTTTTCTTACCACAATGGAAGATTAAAAGTTACCTTTAAAAATGCTTACAATAATGTTGCTTGGACATGACCTTATTCAAAATCAAAATAAAACAGGAAAACCGTAAATGCCGACTTAGCGTGAAAAACCACATATAAGGTGGGTTCGTTCGCCCTGGTATAATACATAATTATAATATACCGTATTAACGATATTTTAGCTCCAAGCAGGTTGTGTTAGGGAGACAGTTCCGTTGGTCTAAACAAGACTTTCTGGTATAAATCTTTTTAGTAAAAGTCACATTCAATTGATTTTAAGGTTATGGTTCACGACAAAACTAGCGTTGCCGGTTGTACGTAAAACCTTAATGTGTAATTGTTAGTTTCAGCTTAATCAAACATGAATTCATCAGTAAATATTTCACTTGTTATTTTTTTAAAAATAAATAATGATAATTAGAAATAGCTTAGGCACTTCCGAGCACTTCATAAAACTTAAGAAAGCGGATGGGTTATTTATACGTTTAATACAAATGTAGAAATTATTTTTTTTTAAATACATGTTAATAATGTTAAATAAGTTATTTATTACAGCAGCAACTTAAGGTAACAATGTTTAAATAACACATTTAAAAATGGCAGGAAAAATTAATAGTGACGTTATGTAACGTATCCAGGAAATGTTAAGATTTCTGAACTTCAAAATCCATAACGGCTCCATTTTACTTCTTCGAATGTCTATCGTAGTAATGTAAATAGCTCTAAACACTTTTTGCTTATTTGAAAAGGTCAAAACTATTATATGATTAATTTAGCGTATATAATACAAGATTATTCAATAATGATGAGTTAACGAGCCTTAAAAATGTTAAAATATGCAACACTACATGCATTCTACAACTATTTGTTATTTAAAAAAATCTGTAAAGAGCTTTACACAGAACTTCTCTCGCAAGTGGCAGCTTTGAAATTAAAAATTTTGGAAATACATACCAAAAGAAAAACATAATTTAATTTTTTAAAATTGTTAGTGTATGTTGTGTTCAAAAAATGCCCTTTTTTGTCAAGGGTAAAAGCCTGAGCTATGTGCAAAATATTACGTTCATTTAAGTAATAGTTCTTGAGTTAAAGCAAAAATAGGCAGAATTTTATTATTTTACGGTGCTCACGCTGTATAAAATGTGGGTGGATTTTTTACACACTTATTGATTTCGTCACTATCAAGCTATCTGAAAAATTTAAAAATTATTTTTAAGTAACTTTTGTGCTCTTTCCAACTGTCTTCAATATAACGCTGCCACTTAGAAAGCAAAAAAGCACCTATTTCTGGAATTATTATTTTAAATAGAGCACCTTGTATATTTTAGATAATCAGATGTTCTATTAAATTCTTAGTGCAGCACCATTTTTCTTTTTTCTTTTGGGCGATAAATAATATCGTAGGAATTAAAAAAATCTTTAAAAGGCTTTACTCAGAACTTTCCTCGTCGACATTGTGACACTAAATAATTTTAAAAATGAAATTAAGTTAGGAGTAAAAATATCTTCACGTTTCTAATAAATTAACGTTACCGGTGGTCGAATTCGAAGGCCAGGCGGATCGCGTGTGCAGTTCCAACGTGTTGTGGGATATTGCAAGGCAACGAGCTATTTCTACGTGAGCTACGGAGCACCTACCTTTTGAATTCTTGCGTTGCAGCTGTATTAAGTAACGCGCTAATTTGTTGCTTCTTTTTGTATCGTAGAACATTTATTCTGTATCTATTGGGGCCCATTTTTGGTAAGAGTAAAGCCCGCGCTATGTACAAATTATTACCTGTATCTATTACTAAGTTAAATAAAAAATAAACGTTTATTTTTTAAGGTGTTCACCCTGTATATATTTGTTTGAAATTTTCTCGGTTTTATGCTAGGTAGATATTATATGTATGCAAAATATTGTCTTCCTCCGACAATAGTTTTTGAGTTATACCGCCAACAGACAGACAGACAGACGGAATTGAAAAAACCTCTTTGTCGTCATCTAGGGACCCTGAAACGTGAAGATCTGAAGAAATCTGGGAATGTGATTTTTTCGCCATTACAATACTTCCTTCGTCTTTTAGACGAGGTTTTGGTATGGTAATAGCGAAAAACTCACATTCCCAGATTTATTCAGATCTTCGCGTTAAAAAAATCGGTAAAATATAGACAGGGTGGATACCTTAAAAAATAAAATGTACCCGATTTTTGCTTTAACTTAAGAACTATTACTTAAATGAAACATTTCGCACATATCTCAGGCTTTTACCTTTGACGAAAGTAGATATTTTTTGGACCCAACATACACAGGGTGTAAACCTTAAAAAATACATGTTTGGTTATTTTTGCGCTAAATAGATAAAAGTAATAATTTGCACATAGTTCAGGCTTTACACTTGACGAAAATGGAACCCAACAGATACAGGGTAAATGTTGTAAAAGTCAAAAAGAGGCAACAATACGTGCGTTTTGTTTAATACAGCCTCGCATCGCACAGATCCGGGAGATACTGTATGACCCAGTGGAACATGTGAGCGGCGTTGAAATCCCATCTGCATGCGCTGTAGTTGGAATCCCATCGTCGATAATGTTTTGTTTTATATTTGAAAATTGATGTAATTTTCATTACCAAGTGTTTCCTTTTATTGTTTTAGTATTATTAGGAACGTTAAGATATTTTTACCCTTAGTGTCTTTCGATTTTTAAAATTGTTTAGTGTCACAACGTTCACTTGAAAGGGAAGTTCTGAGTAAAGCCCTTAACAGATTTTTTATTTTACCATTGCCCTTCAGATTACTCTCGAATAATAATGATTTACTTTTCAGGAGAGCTAATGTTTTTGATGAAGTGGGCAGGCAAAGACGAAGCGGATTTGGTATCTGCCAAACAAGCCAACGCCATATATCCCCAAGTTGTAATTGATTTTTACGAGCGGCATATGGTTTTTGGCGATGTTCTCAGTAATCAGTAATATGAAATAATACAATAAGTCTCATTATAAAGTAAGAGTTTTTGGAAATAACGGGCGTATCTATTGTATCTAATAAGTATATATCAAAAGTATTTGGGTGTAACATAAGTATATTTTATTTTTTTGCACGATTGAACATATTTATTCGTTTACCGCATGGGCTTCCATGACAGTAAGTTGGATTTACGATACCTGAACGGTAACGTGAGAAACGTCAATAAATGTGACACAAGTGACAGAATCGTGAATAAGCGCATTATAAAAAGCCATGGCAAGTTGTAGAGTACTTGACAAAATTATTATTTCTATTAATTGGCATTCAGCATTATAATATCTTATAGTAAAAATAAGCATTCAAGTTATTCCAATCGTGCAAAAATATAATATAAGCATCGCAAACGGTCAAGTTTACCTGTCGCAGATAATATTGGAGACTGGGCCAAGCGAAACATTGTTTTCGACCGGTAAACCGTCTTTACCATTTTTGACAATTAATATACTTATTAAATACTGGTAATGCTTACAGAAGCATTATTTGCATGATTTAAACTATGTATTAATATTGTATTTTTCTAAATGTTTGGGAATGACTTTCAAATTATGTTATCATTGTTGATAAAGTAAGATATTGACCCGTTAAAAAAATAAATATTAAATCATTGTAATAAGTATTTAATTAAGTTTGTAGATCTGGTATCTTTGAAATAATTGTAATAACCAGTAGGCTACTCCTTTTGTTTCATTATTTTCAGATAATAAAAAGAAGTTGCAAACAGAAACGTAGGTATTTGTTTTATTCTTTATATCGTGTGTTTAAAAAAAACTCATTCGCGGAATGTCACGATCAAATTGAAGTTTGCCATAACTTGACACACACCCATTGAAGCAAATAAACTACCATAAGTCAGAGAGAACTAAATTACATCTTGATCTTGAACTATTTTTCTAAAAATAAGCAAAATACTTAATAAAAACAATTTTTATTGACTGTTATGATATGCCATCTTATTGTTCTTTTTGCTTGATACAACTAAACTTAATGCAGTGGAAATGTTTACCTGTCACAGTGACAAATGTTTTCATAAACAAAATGCACTCTGGCATTTACCAACAGACTTAAGTTAAGACATGGCTATATTTTTTATCTTTCTTTCCAAGGCCTGCTCTAAATATTTTTTTTAACACGATATATGTAGTAAATGTAACCTTTACCCTCAGCGGTTTGGTGCGCCCGGCACCCCGACGCTGTGTACACGCTATAGGGGGTTACAGATTATGTATGTATGTATGTATATTATTTAGAGGTAACATTAAGTTTTTCAAGCCGTCGCGCGTCGTTAGGGATAAACTTATCTAAGAAGTTTACCAAAATTTACCGAAAATTCTTCGAGGCCGCTTGGCTGCTAACAGTAGGCAACCACATGTTCCTGCAGCTGCGTTTTTGGCGCGAAAACGTTTCTGGACGATGGCGTGCTTTCATGCGATAGAGATACCTTTTGGTTGAGCTGAACAAAGCACGCGAGCGTCTAGCTCGTGCACTGCCCCCCTCCCCCTCCCCCAGTCTCATAACCGTGGCGTGACTTTCTTCACGACTCGAGGAAATTGACGCTTGGCGTGAAAAAACATCAAGTGTGTAACGTTCTCGTTTAACCCTCCGGGGCTGTGATCGAGTGGCCGTTCAGCGCGACCTAAAACTGCAACACCCGGCTTTCGTTATCATCTCGATGCATTTGCGATGCATAATCGTTCTTTTACGAATCCTCCAGAAGAAGCCGTGGCTCAGGTGCGTTTTTCTTATTACATTTCGAGACAAGGTTGTAGACCGTTTCGTGGTCCCTCGTCTACCGTGCTTTCCTGAGAGCAGGATTCTGTGTTGCTTTGACGTTTTCAAAGGAATCATTTCCCCAGCGTCCTCACTCCACAGCCAAACTGGCGGATTCAGCTACCACCCCCCGTAGTCGACTCTGTTCATTCTAGTTTTCGCTAGCGGTGTTGCTTGCGAAGCGAGATCCAGTGGCCTGACGTCAATGTTTGTGAAGCGCTACCGTATTCAGTGCTACGCGTCTTGACTCAGTGCGAAGCGGCGTATTTACCGCAAGAGGTTTAGCTAGTCAAGGTTCTCATGGCCCGTAATTACGGTACTGCATTTATAAGTTTGACCGGTGTGGCTCGTCTTCAACTCCCATACCGCGATACATTCGTTGCCCAATGTTTGGTGTGGTCACGACCCTTCGTCGTGCACCCTTTGCTTGTTTGTTCAAGCTAGAATTAAATGACCTACTAACCCATATAATATTACACTATTCGAGTTGTATTCACCTATGTGTTTGTTCTTAATAGACGCATTTCAACTCTTAAATGTTTGGTTTATAATTGCTGCATGTATTATCGAATTATTTCTTGTTATGTCTTTCTTGTAACGATTTATGTAAGGTGAGTTGGCGAAAGCGAAGTGTAACACCCAAGGTAGGTTCCGTAGCAACGGAGAATCGACTTGCAGGAACGCCGAAGCACCACGACTCCCCTAGGTTTCGAGCTTATACAGGGGTTGTCGATAAACACCGTTTCTACCCTATCCATTCAAGCTCGTTGCGCCCTTATATTTCCTTATATACCTTTATATATCTCTGATGATCACACGCGGTGTAAGGACCTCTTGCTCTAATTAACGATGTACAAATCCGAATCCCCCCATCTCCTCGAGTACTAGCCGGACCGCTATCGGTTGCAGGACGGTTTTGCCGTAATTGGGGTGAACTCGGTCGTAGTAATAATTAACGTGTCTTAATGAGCGTTTTGTCCTTTAGCACAGAGCCAAATTTCAGGCATAGCAAGATTTTAAAAACTAAGCTAGTTGTAAAATTGGACGTTTGAACACACGATATAAAACGTATCCAATTTTGGTTAAAAATAGTATTGTATAAACAATGTGGTTAAGCAAATATATTTAATTTCACAACTTATCATAAGAGAGTGTAGTTATGCATGCATTTAATGAAGTGAAAAATTGTAATGAGTTGGCTCTTGGTTTTACTTATTATTTAGAACATTATCTGTATAATTATAATATAATTTGCATACCTCATGCTTTATAATTGATAATGACAAGTTAACACTAATAAGCTTACCTGTATTTTGCTTGATAATTTTCTGTTATAGTAACACCTAAATATTTGACATATCGCTAAACGTGTTTTACTATAAGTGAGTTTGAACCTCAAACACGGACAATTGGGTTTTTGTACGCCCTTCGGCCATCCAACATAGGTGCACTTTTGGTTGTGACTCTTGTGAAAGGACATTCTTCCCCAAAATTCAACAGGTTAGGATAAGCAACTCCCTGGGATGTAAACTTCATGTTGTAGCTCACAAGCTCTCAGCTTACATGAAAAAGAAGATCATTTAATGTACAATAACTGTTTGGAATAAATATTCTCGCACACTATCTTATCCATTTTCAGTTTCTTGTTCGAAAAGAGCCTCTAACTATAACGCTGTTCTCTTTATTAATATACTGTTTGTACTCTTATATTGATTATTGATAGGTTTTTATTATTTTTATGAATTTGCATAGATAAAGAAGTTTATAAAAATCTTTCTCAAATTCAATTTGTAATCCATAGGTATGTATCATTGATTTTGCATGTTTATGAAAGTAATAACGGAATAATATAAAGTACTATGCAAGGGAACAAAAACTGTGACAGTTAATATGGTCTGTTATAAATGTGACTGCCTTAATATGTATAGTTGCTAGGTATTTGTAGCTCAATTATCAACTTGTTTAGACGTTGCTGTGAAACAAAATTGTTATAGTAAATGTAACTGTTTCAAGCTTCATTTAAGCTAATCAAATAATACCAAAATCTCTATCAAGAGTTGTCCCAGTTTTTTTTTGTCTTGCATAGTAGCTTTATATTAGATGTCACAGTGAAATTATGTGTTGTTTGTTGTTTATAGGCAAATTATTACATCGCTCTATCCAGAATTCAACGCGCTCTGTCACTTGAGTTGTCAGTTGTCAAAGTGAGGTTGTGTTCATACGCAATCCATAAAATAAGCATGAAAATAAGTTACCACATGACTTTTAAAAATTACTGCTTTACACAAGGCCACTTGATAATGGTTTTATAAAACGCACTTTACTTGAGGTAGAACCTGCGTGGCGCAGATGGGTAAGCGCCAGGCTTGCATTAAGCAAGTCCTCGGTTCGAATCCCACTGGGGTCGGAATTTTTCCGTATCCTTGGCGATTAGAATCGGGCTCAGTGAGACCATTCACAGTTGGGCACCAAATTAACTGTGCTCTACTCAGAACCACATACCTAAGAGATAGAGTAACAAGGTCAACACATCACCAAGACACACAACTCACACAATGGTTGCTACGCAAGCACCAAAGGCGCGCTCCAACTCTGTATCCCGAATCCGGGGCAAGTTGAGCATTGTACCGCCAGATGCCAGCGCATAAAGCACCAGCCTCTACACGGCAAGGTAAATGAGGTTACAGATTATACATACATACATACTTTGCTTTTTGAGGCTTTCACGGCCATTGTCATTAAGTAACAAACGACTTCCGGGATTGGACCGTGTTATGATTGAGATCGAAGAACTCCACGTTTCGCCCACTTTCGTAAGGGGCTTCATCAGGAAGAAAAAAGCAAAAGAGCACGGTAACTCAACGTGTTAACCACGCCAGAGGCGAAACTCTTTGCAAGGGAAGGGACAGAAGAGCACGGTAACTCAACGTGTGAACCACGTCAGAGGCGAAACTCGAACTCACTATCGGAAGAAAAAAGGCGAGAATTTATAGGCAAACGCCGTCGCGATTCAGCAAATGCCGTCGCGGTTAGGAATTAGCACTTTCCACATAGAAGGAAGGGGAAAGCCTTCATCCCGATTGAGATTATTAGGGTGTTTGCAAATCTCAATGGCTTCGCGAATCTTTCTGCTAAAGAAGAATGGGGATTTGCAGATGATGGAAGTTTAATCAAAAAGGATCTTATGACCAATATCGCGTTGGTGTTCGGCGATGGCCGATGATGAAACGAGACCTGATTTGAGACAGCGCTGGTGCTCAGAGATGCGAGTTTTTACTGAACGACCTGTTTCACCAATGTATACAGAATTACAAGAGCAAGGAACTCTATAAACACCTTTAGATGACATAGTGTTTAATTTATCTTTAGATGAAGGAAGAACCTGTGAGATTTTGCTCGGGGGTTTGAATACTGTTTTAATGTTTTGTTTTCGAAGAAACTTTCCTATGCGGTCCGTGACTTGGTGGATATAGGGAAGAAAGACTATTGCTGCAGGAGAATTGGGTTTTGGAGGTTTGGGTGGCCGTGGATGAAGATGGCGATTGATG
The DNA here is from genome assembly GCA_940337035.1 of Agriotes lineatus. Taxonomy (NCBI): domain Eukaryota; kingdom Metazoa; phylum Arthropoda; class Insecta; order Coleoptera; family Elateridae; genus Agriotes; species Agriotes lineatus. The sequence continues at coordinate 56,368 of CALNHX010005138.1, forward strand.
GCAGACTGTATATCCCTAGCACGGTAACCGTTATTCCTAAGAGCTTTCCGAATGTGATTTAATTCAGCGTGGATATTATCGGGTTGGGATATGGAAACAGCCCGGTGTACAAGTGAATTGATAACGGAAAGTTTTTGTGTAGGATGATGGTGGGAATCGGCATGTAGACAGCGATCAGTGTGAATGGGTTTGCGATATACAGAATGACCAAGTTTGCCACTGGGTTGGTGAGAGTCAGTCGAGTTTCGCCTCTGACGTGGTTCACACGTTGAGTTACCGTGCTCTTCTGTCCCTTCCCTTACAAAGAGTTTCGCCTCTGGCGTGGTTAACACGTTGAGTTACCGTGCTCTTTTGCTTTTTTCCTCCTGATGAAGCCCCTTACGAAAGTGGGCGAAACGTTGAATTCTTCGATCTCAATCATGACACGGTCCAATCCCGGAAGTCGTTTGTTACTCATACATACTTTACTTGAGTTTTATTTTAAGGTGCCAAAATTTAAATTTAAAAACTTTATTTTATTTCAACACTGAGTAATTATACATATGTCCCTACACAAAGAATGCTGCATAACAACTGACTTAATTTTAATTGCAATCTGTCTACAAGCAAGCAAGCTGATAAGATAAGGAAATGACACCTCGTAAGATTATTCAAGCGTGTCTTATCTGTCCCACGTAACTCTTGCTTATCGTTGTATTATGGAAGAAGCGGTGGTGACACGGCCGATCGAATACGAAGTGCGCTCGATCAATGTCGACGAATACGTGGCACACTCACCCAGGTAGGTACAACATGCGGTTATCTATAAGAATAACAAAGCACGGATGGCGCATAGGAAGGCTGCTGAATATTAATTATAGTCACCTATAACAAAATAAATGTCTTTAATTAGTTTTTCTTTCTTGCGTTGTGCCTATCTTGTTGCTGTCATTTGAGATGTTTCTATTATGCCATGTACTGTCTGCATTGTAATCAGAGAAAGTGCCTTTTTTATTTTTCGATGCTATATACTTTTGAAGTTTTTTCTGGTATTTAGTAGTTTTATTTTCAGCTATTCTATGTTAATTTAGTGTTTATCTTCATATAATTGGCGATCTAAACGCCAAAGTAGGAAAAAAACTAACCACCATATTGTTGGCAGACATGGAGAGAATACCGAAAACGATAACGGCCGACGTCTGATTAACCTCTGTAAACAACACGACCTGAGAATCATGAATGGATACTTCGGTCACAAAGATATTCAGTAGTTATATCCCTAGTGCAGTCTGTATATTCGAGTATTTCTCGAGAACGCGAAGCGTTCGAGAAAAATACTCGAATTATACAGAATGCACGCGGGGAATATTGCAAGACTATTCCTCGAAGAAATGTCATCTTTTGTATACCACACTATTAATTTTTAAAGAATTTTCAGTTTTGTTTCTGAAACTTCTTGTGTATCTAGCTGCTTTGCTCTTCTTCCCGCAAATACTCGATATTGCACTTGTGCAAATACCCGGGTATTGCACTAGTGCAAAATATTCGCTGTATTCAGCTCTGATTGGTTCAAATTTTGAAAATTGATTGATGTGATTGGTTTATATTATCTGAGGGGAATAGTCACAAATATACTTGGAGACAAGAAACTAGAAATCTGAGATCTATAATTGACTACCTTATCTTAAAACTAAGAACTTAGTTGAGAACTCGCGATGTGAGAGCTTGCAGAGAACCAGAGTGTGGAAGTGACCACTATTTAGTAATGGCAAACATTACAATGCCTTACAAAACATACGTCAATATTAAGACCGATAAGGTAGAATTCACCAAAGATAATAATAAAAAATCTGGTGTCATACGCGCACACAACTTCCTTTTACAGTGATCGTATAATTAGCCAAAAATTTGATTTTTGATTTTAATCCTGGTGAAACGTAAATCAGATGGCAGTTTAGGACATGCAGTCTATAGAAAGAAAACACACACGGACAGATATCTAAATGCTGACTCACACCATCATCCAATGCAAAAAGCAACAGTTCTCCAGACTCTGGCGACAAGAGCAGTTCGTATCTCAGACGAGGAAAATCTAGAGAGAGAAAAGCTACATCTGTTTGACTCTTTACAAAGGAACGGATACACAACTACCGCCATACGAAAAGCACTAGACAAGACTATGACCAAAAAGGCTAAAGAAGAATCTCCACCTCTGGAAGGCTTAGCATTTCTACCTTACGTTAAAGGCTCGACTGATAAGATAGGACGTGTCCTGCAACGATGCAACATCAAAACTGTGTTCACGAGCAAGGAAACTTTGGGTAACGGCTTCAGATCGGTAAAAGACAAGACTCCAAGTTTAAAAATCGCTGGCGTATATCGCATTCCTTGTCCTTGCGGCTCGAGTTACATTGGACAGACTGGTCGTTCCGTTGATCTAAGACTCCAAGAACATAAAGGCGATTGCAAACACAAACGCATCACGAAATCAGCCGTAGCTAAGCATACTTTTACAAATGGGCACACTTTAGAATTTGAGCATGCCAGAGTACTTGCCAGAATACCTCATTACTTCCCGCGAATGATACGTGAAGCCATAGAAATAGAAAAACATCCAAATAATATCAACAGGGAAGATGGCTTTAAACTTAGTGAAACGTGGACCCCTGTGATACACGATCTAAAGCATTACAACCACTGTGCGTCATACGGCCACGTCCCACGGATTACGTTGCACTCGGATGACCAACCAGCGTTACGCCACTCCGCGCGCTTGGCACGGAGGTCTATAAATAGCTCCACACCGACCTTCGGTTCTTAGTGCGACTTTCACTCTGATGATGCAAGCTGCAAGGTCTTGCGAAACGTTAGTGAATATGGATGCACAAACAGCAAAACGGACAAATCTGCCTAAGTATCCTCGTTCTCAAGATACTCAAACTACACGAGCCACCAGAGAGCATGGCCATCGCGCGGGTTTTTGCTCGACTTCACAAGGTGCAAGGCACATTAAGCCAGAAAATGCTGGGTATTCTTATACAAATACTACTCGGTCTAAGCCGAAATTGTATGCTAAGGAGAATAATTTTAATTTTTAAGCATTTTTTAAACATTTAAAAAAATTCCAAATTCTACAAAAACCGTACAAAAAAGAGCGTTAGTTCAGGAGACAAATTTTCTCTCAAATTTTAAGCTTAATTCAAAAATGTAATAATATACTGGGTGTTCTATTTAAAATAGGAGTTAATAAAAAAAATTGAAAAAAACAAAAGAAACCCAATTTAGAAGTATTCAACTGGAAAATCACCTATCTCACATCAATACACATTAAAAATGTAATAAAAATGTGAAGTTTGAAAAAGATCGTTGGAGCCGTTTTTGAAAAAATCGAAAAAATCTGAAAAATCACAAGAGTCAAAAGCTTGCTGTCGCATCTTCATAGTACACAAAACTTATATATGAAGTTTCAACGCCATACTTCTTTTCGTTTTTGAGATATTCTGTTCACAGACAGACACACACACAAACACATACACAGACAGACCAATGAAAAAAAATATGTTTTTTGGGTTCAGGGGACCCCAAAACGTGAAGATCTGTTGAAAACTCAATTTCGAATTTTTGGGGTGAATCCAATACTTCCTTTATTGTAAAAGGAAGTAAAAATATAACATAGAGAGCCTCTACGATAAAAGCACAAAAATATTGTGTCAACAAAGACTGAACCAAAAATTAACTGAATGGAGACATTGAAACAGAATCGCCACAAATAATATTATGAACACATTGAGAATGCAATTCATTCAGCCGTTTCAGAAGCTTTAGGAGAGAAAACAATAAACAAATGGAATAACGAATTAGAAAACTTAAAACCAACAACAATTATACTTCAAATGGCTACAAATTAATAATCCTACAGATTACACACAATACAAACAGGAAAGAGCAAGATTCAAACGGAAAATTCTAGAACAAAAGAATGAACAATGGGAAAAACGATGTAGAGAGATAGAGCAAAACATAGGAGGAAGAAGGTCCACTGAATCCTGGAAATTCATCAATTCCGTCAGAAAAACTAAAACAAGACTGAAAATCATAAACAATGAACAATGGAAACTACATTTAAAAAATATATTAAATGAAGACCGGAACGAATACCAAATTCAACATGAAGAGAGAATATACTCATAGATAGAAGGAGAAAAAATAGAAGTTGAAAACGATACTTTAACAACAGTAATAAGAAAACTGAAAAATAGAAGGGCAGCGGGACCAGGTGGCATACCAAATCAATTAATAAAACATGGAACTGAAAAACTTAATGAAATGTTAAAGACCCTATTTGAGAAATGTATTAATGGTGAAATGATACCGGACGAATAGAACGAAGGATGGATAACACCACTACACAAAAAACGTGCCACCAACTCATGTGAAAATTATAGAGGCCTCACGGTAAACTGCTCGTTCTGTCGGCTATATGGATAAATTCTAACAACATTGATAACAGAAGAATATCAAATGTATCAAACTGAGGAACAAGCAAGGTTCAGAGCTGCATCTTCTGCTTGACACAAATGATGCAAAAGATAAGGGCAACAGGAAGAGAACTACACTTGGCATTCGTGGACCTGGCTAAAGCCTATGACACAATACTTATAAAAAAACTCCTCGAAGTACTGGAAGAATCACCAATTAAAGTAACACTAATTAAAGCGGTACAAGAAATATATAAAAAGGCAACTGCACGAATTAAAATCGAAAATGAACTGACAACAGATTTTAAGGTCACCAAAGGATTACGACAAGCGACTGTTTTTTAGCCAACACTTCAAGTTTTTTAGCTTCATCCAATGAAACTATACAAAACTTTTGGCTAAAAAACAGTGGAGTACCAGATTTTTTTAAAATAAGGTAACTAAGGTCGCCCCTATGGGCGCCACTGGTGGAAATAAATGAAATTTATTTTGCCCGAACAATGCCACTCCATGGAATACTAACCTATATCAAGTTTCATTAGAATATCTCTAGCCGTTCTAAATTTAAAAAAAAATTGTTTAAACATCCTGTATTTTGAAAAGAAAGCCATTTAGATCCCATGTTTGTATGAACTTTTTATCAAGGAATCACCCCTTAAAGTTTGTCTACCTACTTAATTAACACCCTGTATACCTGGACACAACACTACTTCAATGGAAGCAAAAATGCAGTGGAATGGGCGTAGGCCTACCGATAGAAAATAGAACAATATATACGCTACACTACGCGCTGACGGCCAGGTTATACTGGCAAGAGACTCAGAAGACATTGAATATATGATCAGAAAATTAAATGAAGAGGATGATACCTGGGGATTAAAAATAAATTTCAAAAAACTGAATATGTATGTGTCGGAGACAAAGGAAATGATTTATACAATTCGAAGATGGAAATGCGATAAAAGCCAGCACCGATTTTGTATACCTAGAAATTAAACTGAGTAATACCGGTAGATGTGATGAGATGATTAACAATCGAATAAATAAAACGCGGAAAATAACTGGAGCTCTCAACTCTATCCTATGGCAAAAAGATATAAGGCTTATTACAAAAATGCGTATTTATGGCACAATTATCAAACCCACATTGATCTATGGATCTGAAGTCTGGCAAATCAGTAAAGCCAATGAGAGGAAAATACTAGCAACAGAAATGGATGCCCTCATACGGTCGTCTAGAAAGTCAAAATTAGAGAAGATTCGAAATGAAGAAATAAGAAGGATAACAAATAGAGAAATAACTATCATAGAGGAAGTTCAAAAGAAACTACTTACTTGGTACGGGCACGTAAATAGAATGGGAGAAGAGCGGTTACCCAAAATGATACTGAACTGGAAGCCTGCCGAAAGAATGAAACGTGGACGTCCTCGAGAGACCTGGATAAAGGAAGTAACAAAATCAATGTTCCTGAGAAATTTACAAGAAAGCGAATGGAATGATAGAAGGCAATGGAAACTAGGAACCGGAAGGCGACCGCAGTCGCTGTGAACCCGGATATACAGGGTGCCCGGATTTCGTAGGGACAACATGGGTAACTTTTGTATTTGAAGAGATAGAGAGACGATTAAATTAGCAAAAAGGTGCAGGTTTGAGAGCTGATTAAGAATCCATCTTCAAATTTTACTTGTCATGGCCCACTTGTCTAAAATTAAAAAAAAAAAAACAAAATCTCCTCATTTCTTTTATATGCCGTAACTTGTTTGTTACTTAAGATATTGAGAGGCGATTTGAACTAATTTGCATGGTAAATACTTTTATTGGCACTTAATAAAACCAATGTTATTTGTGTAAATTTTTAGTAATCTAACCTAACCTCAAAATTTTAAATTGGTGCCGTGCAATTTTTTTGGCCCTTTTGAAAAACTGAGCTTATTCTTTTTACAGGCAGAAATCACTAGTGCCATGATCACAATAATTTTGTTTTTTATTTATCACGTTATCTGTGAAATTATGTTTCGAAACAAAAAGCGGGCTTATCATCATACGTGCCTGTCAGTAGTGTGAGTGTTATTACTTCAACTTATAATGGAAAATTTTGAAAATATGATGTATTTTGTGCGTATATCAAGTGCTACAAGAACGTAGAACTTACACGTCAAACATACGGAACACACTGACACTACTGGAAGGCACGTTGTATTGCGCAATTTACAAATGCGGCCAAAATTTGACGCTGTCAATCTTTTCCGCCGCTCTTCATACCACCGATTGCTTCGGTGTTGCCCAACAGTTTCCTTCAAAATTTCTTTACTCCCCAAAGATAATTCCTGTACAAATTTCTGCGCTGCTTCCTTCAAGTCTTCCTCCAGCATATCCGGCGTTGGTTCAGCTGCATCCGGTCCATAATCAGCGTCTGCGAATCCAGAGTACTTAGTACGGTAACGTTTTGCTTTCTGATTGCGAAGCAATTGCTTACGCTTTTATTTTTCGGAAAATAACTTTGTATATTTTCCAGGCGTACTATTGGCTGTACTTTGCACGATTTCGTGGAGCATACCCACTTCATTATGCGCCACTCAGCAGCTTCACACCTAGCTTGATAACCGCGCCGAAAAGCGAAATTCACACGTTTACCGCCATTTCGCAACGTGGGAATTATAAAGTTCTGCGGAATTGTTGGTAACATCATGTATTAAACTCTTAGAATGGCAGGCTACACGACGTACTGCAGTCATAATTTCCTCAAACAAACCGCTTTCTTCTAAATCTGAAACCATATTTTTTTCGCCTTTAGCACCGGTACAAAAATAATCGCGCTGTGTACATCCCCTATGATCACCAAAGATATGTTTCGGTCCATTTAAAATATCTATTTCCAGTTCTCCAATTTTTGTATCTGTAGTTGCATCTTGGCTTTTTCTAAATTCAATGGCTTTGGTAACTGCACTACGAAACCTGAGAATATTTTTTGAGATTATGTCTTTTAATTCGTTTTTCTTGGTTTTTGGTTTTTTGGCAACTTCTCGTAGTTTGTTTATGTAATTGCGCAAAATATGGTTTTTGCATTCAACTTTTTGTATTATAGTGGAAGGACCATAGGGCATGGACTCCACCAGTTTTCGATGCACGCTGCTGTCGCCATCACCCACTAATTTTACATATTTCATACCGTACATCTCCATTGATTTTTGGAAACCTTCTACTATGATTGCAGCCTCCATTTCAGCTGATGGACCGGTCCAATTTCTATAGCAGGTGTGTTCTGGACATTTGTTATCTTTGTACAGATCCTTCCGTGCACACACCAAACAAAACTTATTTTTAACGGCAATATACAGCTTCTTCTTTGTCCGAAGTCCAACTATACAAGCAACCCCTGACAAGGCGTTATAATTAGTGCGATACGACCGTTTGCTCCACGCTCCGTCTGCTACTACTGCAATGTTTGGACACCCTTGGTCATCTACTTCTCCTCCACTGCTAGTTTCGTCTCTTCTTCCGCGGCCTTCTTCATCGCGTCAATTGCAGCTCGGTTATAGATTTCGCAAACTTCATCTTGGTAAACTGTGTAAGTAGCACTTGATGGACTGGGAATATCTAAAGCCGCAGAAAACTCAGTAAGTTGGGTATATCCGGCACCGATGGACACAATCGCAGATACGGCCGATAAATTAATGTTCATTCGCGGATTTTCTGAATTTTCCGTTGAAATTGTCTCGGTTTTATTGCACACTGCACATTTAACAGTAAATACCGACACAAACCTTTTGCGTTTTTCACCAATAAGATCTATATCGAAAAACGAGCACCCAAATCCATCGTGCTGCAGTGCCTTCAGTGTCCTGAAAAAGTGCGCGATATCTACAATTCTGCGACCACTAATTTCCGGACGCTGTTCTTGTTCTTCTGGTTCCATTGCTTCAGTGTCTAAATTCAGAAAAGATTCTGTCGGTTTACGAAAATTTAATTTTGTTATTTTGAAATGTTTATTAGAATCGATAAAATTGAAAAAGTATAGCTTATTATACGCAGAATGGCGAGAGCTTTCAAATGAGGTATCACTGGAACCCCTTGCCATTTAAAATTCTGGCGTCGTTGAGCGCCACGACGCCACCGTAACAGAATTTAAATTTTTTGTTTACCGAAAATGTAGTATTAGTAGTCTTATTTCATATCCTAAAGTTTGGTTTTCCTAATTCAAGTTTTGCTAAAGTTAAGCGGGGGGTGGTGGGGTTACTTTACGAACGCAGTGTATAAACACTGCATTCGTAAAGTAAGCCCCCCCCCCATGCTAACTTTTGAAACACTTAAATTAGGAAAACCAAACTTTAGGATATGAAAGTAACCTAAGATACTCAAAATTTCATCCTGAACCCAAATATCTAAAAATATAGAGGGTATCACATTTAAAAAACAAAAATTTAGGTAATTTCCGGCGAAACCGGAAGCGCTAAAAAATTGTTTAATATGCCAGAAAATGGACTTTTGTGTATAGTTTATAACCCCCGAGTTTTATTTCGATAGGTCAAAAACTAAAAAACTACAGGAGTGAGCCTCTTTTTTGTGGCATCTGGTTATAATAGAAAAACTTTGAAACAAGAAATATCCACCAAGGGGACTTCCCAAGAGGCGCGGCGCCTCTTTTGGACGGTTCCTAGTGCCCCTTGGGCGCCTCTTGGTGCTCCTTGGAACTTGCCCCCCCCCGCATAGCGGGGGTTGCGGGTGCCTAGTTACGCCACTGCTTATAATATTTTTTACAACAAACATTGGAGACCAAAATGTATAGAACTAACTATGGAATCTTGCTGAATCGTATAATAAAATTGTGATTTTATCTAAAATATTAGTTTGGTCTTGATAATATAGATTCATTGGTGAATTAAAAATATTTACTTTAACAATTTCAAAATTTTTATTTTTTAGTATTAAATACGATATGCCTTAATTACTAATTATTGTACATACATACCGGTATCTATTTTATAATACGAATATTTATTGCTGGTTTAGCCATATCCGATCGTAGCCTATTTAAAAACTAATTAAATATTCATTTAGCCAAGAAAATATGTAACTACATATTGGAAATACATAAATGAATTGTATACGTGTCGGAAGGCAATGCAATATTTAAAATGTGAAACAAAATGCCAACGCAAACGATTTGGGATTTAGTACCAAGAAACATTTTAATCCGCTTAACTTTCCAGTTCTTAATCTTTCTGAAGTCTCGAGTCATACACAAACAATTAGTCTTAGTTTTAGTAGTTATGCAACTTTACATACATCAAACAGAATTTTATTTTAAGTAAATGCCAGCCTTAAAAGACAAATGTGGTTCCAAAATTGTGGCGCCCCGCTCATTACCACCGAAATGTGAGGAATTAGGTACTTAAGGATCATAAGGACAGGGGGTAGGCAACATATTTTACAAGAATACATTATTTGAAATGTAATAAACTTGTAATGTTATTTCTGTCTGTCTGAATCAACTTGGAAGATGCCTGGCTACATTAATATGAATCTTAACTATATTACTTGCGGTTTACCAATATGTTGTGTTTATATACCATTTTGATCGGGTAGAAATTAATAAAATGTGATTTTTCAATTGACTAAATATTAACTACAAGAGTGGCACATTTTAAAAAATGGTGATGTACAAGGGTGTATAAACACAATTAATACCAAAATCAATATTGACAATATACTTTGACATTCAATTAAACCCGGAATCATTCAAAAACCGTATCTAAATCTAACAAAATTACTAAACACGGTACCAAAATGCCCCATTGCGCTCTGCTCAGGTGGACGGATTTTTAGCCTAGAGCGTTCTGAGCTAAACGAGCAGATTAGAAATCCGTAAAACGCAACAGATTACACCTGCTTAGGTCTCGTTTTTCATTTCAAATGCTAATTTTACTTAGAAGTTAGATATGTTACAATATCTGCCGAAATTGATGATAATTTGTTTTTCTGTATAATAAACATAGTAGAGTCAAGACATAAAAAAATATTGCTGTGTAAACATGGAATTTACAACAAACAATTTTTGAACGGTAGAAATCAAGGCATGTAAGCACATCTAATCTAAATTTTTAAGAGATCTCCTGGAATCAACTAGTTCTGGCAATAACGATTTTATGTAAAATTCGCATCACAATTATCCCTCTCAATATCATCGGCGGCTAGCATATTCCTTTATGTTCTTTCAAAAATAGTTCATTCAACGACACGGTCATCGGCATCGTCACTAGGTTGTTCATCAAAACGTTGAAGCTCGTTTGAATCACTTATACCTGAAAAAGCACTTCCAACTCGAGTATCATCAAGTGACATGATATCACCAGCATCCAGTGTCAAAGCAGTAAAAGCGGTATTTTTGGCATTTACTAAATTACGAGTTTTAGTATTTTACTAAAAAAAAACGCAAAAGTTAAACACGCTTAAAAGGTCTTTAGCTATGCCTGCAGAATTACATATAATTTTAATACTAAAAATATTTCTATTATCCAATTAATAAAACTTTGTACTCACCGCATTCTCACTTGCTTCATAAGTATTTTTTTGCTTCTTCTGGATATGCTTAAAATTTTGCTTTAACCATTTTAAATCGTAGACTATAGGATTATAATATAAATAAACTGCAAGCACAGTATCACCAGCGAATGCGCTACGATAATAGCAAATACGGAATTGCCATAATTAAAGTACAAGTACCTATTTAAAGATTTTGGGAAAAGGTAAAGATTTATTTATTTATTTACAGGTTCGGGAAATTAACAGGCAGTAGGCCCAATAACAAATTTCCCAGATGAATTAAAATAATTATAATTACATTGTAGGAGAGCGTGAACGCAAAAGTAAACATAATATTAATATTAATATATATAATAATAATAGTACCCAGATTGCCAAACAGAGTACTAAGGTAAAGTTCTTCAACTAAAAGAAAAAGAAGTTAATAAATTATAATGTATAATGTTTATTTGCAACGAAAGTATCCAGTTTAATTATTATTTGTGATATTTTTTTTATAATTTCCTAAATTAAGAGAACAGATGTCGAGATCTGTTTTAGTTATTTCTGAGTTTAGTAAAAGTGATAAGCGAGATACAGGCGAATTCATGGCTGAGTTAGTGTGATTGAACCGAATTGATAACAGTTGGTCGCTTCTGGTAGATTTTGCAGGAATTCTGAACGAAAAAGGTGATAATAGCGAAGCACAGTTTGTAATATTCATAATTATTTTATAAATAATTACTAAATCGCATATATTTCTCCTTTTCCCGAGAGGAGTTGGATGAAATTTAAAGTGTGGAAATTTATATAACAAATAATTTGCAAATTTTGTTTGTACTCCTTCTAAACGGTTGATATGAACTTGATATTGTGGTGACCAGATGACAGATGCATATTCTAAATGACTTCTAACCAGATAATAAAAAAGGATTATAAGTGTTTTTGGAGATTTAAAATGTTTGGTATTTCTAATTAAAAATCCTAAACTTTTACTTGCTTTTTGAACAATGTTATTATAATGAACGTCAAAAATCATGTTTGTATCAAAAGTTACGCCTAGGTCTCTTACTTATAATTTTTGCAATAACAAATGTTTATTGATGATATAGTCAAAATCTATTTTATGTCTGTTTCTTGTGAATGTTATTGTAAAACATTTTTCAATGTTTAATGTTAATTTATTATAGATAATAGATAATTGCTTAGAAGCAATAGGAATAAAATAAATTGAGATCGTCTTGAAACATGCGGCAGTGATTTAAACTTTCAATTATCGCATAAATTTTGCAATCATCTGCATATAAGAGAAATTGTGTTGATTTAAAACATTTGCTAATATCATTAATAAAAATATAAAAAAATAAGGGACCTAGATGCGAACCCTGAGGTACCTCTGAGGTCGGACAATAGAGTTCAGAACGGAATCCTTTAACTACAACTAACTGGGAACGTTTAGTTAAGTACGATATTATTCAACGCAGAAGGTTACCGCAAACACCGATCTGTTGCAATTTTTTAATTAAGATAAAGTGATGAATTTTATCAAAAGCTTTGCTAAAATCGGTGTACACGGCATCCACCTGCTTTTTCTCGTCCATTGAGGTAAGTAAAAATTCAGAGTAAAGCATTAAGTTTGAGGTAACTGAACGCCCTATTTCCCGTATCGAGTCAAAAATTAATTCGTAAATAATTAATTCAACTATTTTACTAAAAGTTGATAATTTTGAAATTGGTCTATAATTTTCGACATTATTTTTATCACCTGATTTATAAATCGGAGTAACATGCGATTTTCCAAGTGTCCGGAAAGACACCCTCTTCGATCGATTTGTTAAAGATTAGAGATAAGGGTTTACTAATTGTATAGTGACAATTCTTTATAAACGTAACTGGTATATTGTCTGGTCCACAACCTTTATTTGAATCTAGTTTACTTATTAATGTAGCAATTTTGACTTCCGTGATTTGAATATTATTAAGATTGACATGGGAAAAGAAATTTCATTTGGCTTACCTGTATCTGAGCTTTGGTTATATACTGAGTTAAAAAATGTTTCGAATAAATTGCTGATCTCGACTCCCTCTGTTGCGATCTCATCTTTGTACCTCATTGAATTGGGGATTCCATCTGTTGATTTTTTGCCGGCTATGTATTTCCAAAAAAAATTTAGGGTTGTTTAAAATTTGATTTTCTGTAATCTATATATAATTAATGTAAGCTTGACGTAGTAGAGTTTTTATTCTTGTTCTTAAAAATGAAAATTCCCTATAATCAAAAGATTTAGTTTTCTTGTATTTTTTATGATCGCGATACTTCCTTTTGCAGTAAAACAATTATGTCGTGGGTGTACCAACGGGGGTATTAGTCCAAGAGCCAGCAACGGGTTTGCTTACAGTATTTTTAACAAGTCTGTAACTGTTATGGAAGGTCCCTTTGAATATACTGAGAAGGGAACGCGAAGTCTGGCAAGCCTGTGGTGGTGGTTTTGGGCCCCTTGCGTCCTTGAAGGATGGAAAAAAATAATAAGAAAAATGTATAATAACAAGTCTGGCTCTTTGCTATGTTAAAGTAATCATATCTTATGTAAGTAAAAATATTGACAAACGCTTTCGCCGGTTGTAAGTTTACCTCAGATTCACATAAAGTTGCATAATAAATTTAACCATTTACTGTAAAATATCGAGAGATCCAAAAAAACGGATCCTCAGCGGGCTGTGGAAATTCAAACGTGTCAATAATAAGTTGGTGGCACTGTAAGTCTGTCAAATTCGAGGTTACCAGGTTAGGTTTTCTGTCATTTTTGACACAAACTGACGCAAAATCTAACCTGCTAACCTCGAATTTGACATAGACTTACAGTGTTACCAACATATTATTCCTAGGTTTTGTGTCAGTTTTGACACATTATTTTTTCCGCCCTTTAAGGGCGCAAGGGGGCTAAAACCACCACTGCAGGCTTGCCAGACTACGGGTTTCTTTCTCAGTATATTCAAAGGGACCTTCCATAACAGTTACAGACTTGTTAAAAATACTGTAAGAAATCCGTTGCTGGCTCTTGGACCATATTGTTTTTTTTGTCAGTGATACAGCCTTAGTAACAAAACGTGAAAGTCGGTGATTATATTTGTTTGCTGCTTTTTCTTGACAACGGAACTTAATACTATTATTAAGTTCCTAGGATAATAAAATTAGCAAAACAAGATGCTGATTTAGACGTTTTGTTTCTAAATTGCAAGTGTTTATGTGACATGTGACACTCACAGGTAACACGACTCACGAAAATTAATCCTGGTGACAGGTGACAAACCAAACGATTTTTTCAAAAATCTAGGAAAATTTTGATAAGCAGCGGGAAAAATATAATAAGATAACTCGGAATGTATCACCTATTAACATTTTCGGCAGGCAACAAGCCGCCGCTTCGTCTTGGCTTGTACTTGCCTACCTCAAATGTTAATAGGTCCTTACATTCCTTGTGACCTAAATAGCTATTTTCTCGCTGCTTATCAAAAATTTTCTAGATTTTTGAAAAAATCGTTTGGTTTGTCACTTGTCACCAGGATTAATTTTCGTGAGTCGTGCTACCTATGAGTGTCAGATGTCACATAAACACTTGCAATTTAGAAACAAAACGTCTAAATCTGCATCTTGCTTTGCTAATTTTATTATCCTAGGAACTTAATAATATTATTAAGTTCCGTTGTCAAGAAAAAGCAGCAAACAAGTATAATCACCGACTTTCACGTTTTATTACTAAGGCTGTATCACTGACTTACATGATCAGCAGCGGGAAAAATATTTCTGATTTCATTTTACGCGGGGCACCTCCCTTCTCTTTGCCGTTCGTGGATGGAATTGCCAACTGTTTCAACTTTCACACACTAGCGGCTGGTCTTATAAAGGCCACTAATCTGATGTTAACTATAATTCGCATAAAATGTGTTTGCTAATGAAAAACTTGTCATAAGCACCAACGGTTTGATGAGATATTGTTTATTTTAACAGCGATTTAAAGTTAACGTCATATTAGTGACCTTTATAAGACCGGCCGTAAGTAAATAAAGCAGACGTATGCGGTTTGTCATGAACACCTAAAAAAGATTATTTATCACGAACTTGTAAACACACTTATCGAGCCTATTCCTTTGAATCTCTTATTACCAAATTGGACCTGAAATAATTCGTAAAACTATAACTTGAATAAACAAATGGACATTTGAGCTCTAGATTCAAGTGGCAGACTTATGTTGCGTATGGAATTTCAGTTCAAGCTTTACTGTATTTTCGATCGTTTCTGCAGAAAATTCAATTGAGTTCAATTTTTAAAACACGGAAAACCATGTCGTTAAAGCGTAAAGTTTCTGCTTCAGATTTGCCAGACAAAAAACGCTGAAAAGTTTAGGTTTTTTGAGGTAGCACAGTATAAATAAATCTAGTTAATGGAACCTAACCCCGTTTTTATCATTTATGTGTTTACTTGCGCATCGCGGTTTTGCGCTTCGCGGCCATTCTTCTGGAACGCAACCCCCGCCAACGGCGGGGTCTGCCTGAATCTATAAGTGAGTGGGTTAGAATTTTATATACAGGGTCTTACATCGATACCGGGACCGAAGATATTTCATAACTATGGGAGTTACATAAATATTGTGTATATAAAAGTTGTAGGTAGGAAGATGGTGCACATTACTACAATAGTTGTGATTATAAGGTTAGCTCAAAAAAGTGGCGAATTAAACTTATTTTTTTTAATGGAATGCCCTATATTTGGTTAGCTTAAAAGTTTTGCTCAACATTTGTAAATTTAATAATTTCGATATTTTCAAATAGAATGTTCTGTATATTTCTGTATTTTTGAAAAAAACCCTTTTAATGAGCTTTCTTTTGATGTCTTACTTCATACATGTAAATTTAACTGCTTTTAAATATGCGTGCTTGAACATAAAGAACAATGTAAGATGGTTTATTTCAAGGGATAACAAGCAATTGAGCTCTCAAAAAACAGAGAAGACCAAGTGTAGAACACACTAATTCAGCCACTACTGCAAACTAGAAATAACAAATACGGAAAAACCAAAAAAGACAATTAAATATAAAAAGCCATTGAATTTAGGGCTAGAAAATGAAACGTCAGAGGTAAGCTCAGTAAAAGTACCTTTCAAAGATACAGGGATATACAGGGTGTTCCATTTAAACAAATCGAAATAATTATATTTGCAGATTATGAGTCCTCTGTATAGCTTTAATACTCGGAGCAGGGAAGGAAATCTATTTAAATAGGTATTGGATTTTGGTGTATTAATTTTTATTTTTTTTAAATCTGATTTTATTTGACCTTGAAATTAATTTATTCCTGCATTTAGCGTTTTACGTGTTTATTTTGTATCAACACTGACTTGATTTATATTTTCTAAACCTGTTTTTGTGTTTTTATTTTTGGAGAGCCCAAGTTTAAATCATAATTTTAACGGCGTTTGTTTGTTATCCCTTGAAATAAAGCATCTTAAGGGGCTTAAATTGTTTTTTTATGTTCAAATGGGCATATCTCAAAAACAGTTGAATGTACAGGTATGAAGTAACATATCAAAGGAAAGCACATTCAAAGGGTTTTTCAAAAATACAGAAACACACAAAGCGTTCTATTTGAAAAAAAAATCGAAATGATTTAATTTGCAAATGTTGAGCACCCCGTATAGCATTAATACCTAGATCCCGTATATGTTTTACGAAGAACATAATTTTTTGGTAACGTTTTCCTTCATTCAATTGTTTTCTTTTGCTTACCGCAGCTGTCTGAAGTTCGTTAATATCTCCAAAACAATTGACGTTAGACCCCTACAACTTCATATCAAAATAATTAGTATTTCAATGTAAAACTCTTAAGCTACGCAAATATAGGGCATTCCATTAAAAAAACAGGTAAGTTTGATTCGCCACACTTTTTTGAGCCACCCTTTATAATCAAAACCACCATTTTAGTAAAGTGTACCATCTTCGAACCTACAACTTTTATATACTCAATATTTATGTAACTATCATAGTTTTAGAAATATCTTCCACTCTCGTATCGTTGCCGAACGCTGTATTAGATTAACAATTACCAAGCGATTGAAGAAAGCAACTCTCAGTTAAAACTGGTAACAATTATCTCACTCATTTTTAATTGTTAATTTCGGTATCGAAAGTCCTATTAAACAAAATGCACAATGGGAGTTAATGGAGGGCAGTCGACATACTCGCACATTACGTTCTTCTATATTCTAGGCATACAATATATTTACGTCTTAACTCAGCAACTTAACAAATAAGAATAAACTTCATAGACCAGAGACGAATACCACCCATGTCAACAAACCTATCTCAGTTAGTTGTTAAATTGGACACTCAGACAACTCATGATAAAAATTACCTAACCAACATTGGTTGAAAGTAATAATAATGTATAAGCCATATGGTTAAACAAATATGTTAAATTTCACAGATTATCATAATAGAATGTAATTATGCATGCCATTAACGAAGTGTAAGATTTACAATGAGTTGGTTCTAGTTATTGCTCAAAACATTACCTGTACAATTAATATATCGTTTGCTTATCTCATGCTCCTTAAGTGATAATTACCATACCACTAATAGGTTTGCCTACATTTTGATCGATAATTTTCTGTTATAAGTGACAGGTTAATAATTATAATTAAAAAAGCAATCCATACAAAACTTTTTAAAGATGACAAATTAAATTGAAAGAACTAATTTGTATGGTTATCAATTTGATACTATAAGAGTTATATAAACATCGTGTATATAAAAATTGTAGGTACAAAAGTAGCGCACATTACTAAAACAGCTTTGATTCTACAAGGTGGCTCAAAAAAGTGCGGTGAATCAAACTTACTTTTTTTTTAAATAGAATGCCCTATTATATTTAAAGAGCTTAAAAGTTTTGCATTGAAATACAAATTATTTTGATATGAAGTTATATGGGACTAACATGAACTGTTTTGGAGATATTAACAATTTTATACAAAGAAATGCTGCACTTCAGGCGGCTGCTATAAGTAACAGAAAACAATTGAATGAAAGAAAACATTAAAAAAAAATGATTTTTTTTCGTGAGTTACCTTTCAAGTGTAAAATAGCGGCTGTGGGTATTAATGCTATACAGGGTGCTTCATATTTACAAATTTAATAATTTTAATTTTTAAATAGAATGCCCTCTACCTTTTTGAAAAGCTCGTTTAATGAGTATTCTCTCTATGTTACTTCATACCGCTAAATTCAACTGTTTTAAAATATGAGTGTTAGAACATAAAAACAATTTAAGCTTTTTAAAATGCTTATTTCATGGGATAACAAGCAAACGCTATTATGATGCAAATTACACACTTGCAACTCTTCGAATACAACAATAAATCTGAAAACTGACTGAATTTAGGGCTTATGGTAAATGAAATATCAGAATATAGATGATTTCTGAGGCTTTCAAAAATTAGTGTATCATAGATTTCTTATTGACATTAGCGTGCAATAAAATTTTTATAACACTAGTGTACTAAAAGTTAACTTTTTACACTAATATCGGTTTAGAAAGTAGGCACTTTTTACATGATCGTAGATAATAGCTATTTATGCAACAAGTGCTAAAAGTGGACGTTTATGCACGAGACATGAAAATTATGAAACGAAGCCGAAGGCTGAGTTTCATAACATGTCTCGTGCATAATAGTATATTATGTTATTAGGAGCAAAAGTTATATTTTATGTGGCGAGGCTGAACGGGTTATCTGCCGAGCTTGCGAGGCAGATAAGTACAGCCGAGCCACATAAAGATACTTTGGTTCCGAATAACATATAGTATTTTTTCTTCAAACGTTTTTATAACAAATTATTTACAACTTTGTGAACAAAATTCGAAGAAAATTACTTGATCTCGTCAGCGGCAGATAAAGTTGTCAGCGGCAGATAATAACTTTATCTGCCGCTGACGAGCGGCAGATAAAGTCATCAGCGGCAGATAATAACTTTATCTGCCGCTTGGCAATAAAGTGATAGTTTAGCATCATCAATCCAGCAGTATAATGCCATATTTTACTGCCGTTTGAAGAAAAACGACTTTTAGCATGCGTTGCATACAATATTTTATCTACGACCTTAATTTTACTGTTATTAATCCATAAATATCGATTTAACAAAGGTTTGCATCTACGACACTTCTAATTCACTTCGAGTTCGAAATTGTAGTTTTATAACCTCACTTTACTTTTAGCACATGGGCTAAAAGTAAACAGCTGATTTCTTTAACCACGGTAAACTATAAAACTTCACTTTTAGTGAAACAAGCTATCGCTAAAAGGCCTACTTTTAGTGGTGGTCGTAGATAAAATACTATTAATTGCGTTTATTTGTTATCCCACGCAATAAAGCATCTTAGGGGATTGAAATGGTGTTTTATGCAAAAGCGGCAAGATCACTTGTAGCTCGAAACAGACATAATAATTTTTCGACCACTGAATTTATTATTAAGGCAAAAATATTTTTATTATTTTATTTTGCTAAAAAAGATAATTGACAATCAATTTAAAATTAAGGTCTACACCTTACCCTTTTGCTGTGACGTAACAATTTTCTCTCTTTATTTAACAATAAGAAACTAGACGAAACAAAAATCTGCAGTTCAGGTCCGCTTTAAGTATGGTTTGTTTTATAATACTGTCAATGTGACATTTGTCGAAAATGACAGTAAAATAACACCCAATAACAAGCACGCGAGCAAGCCTGAAATCTTATTTTAAGCGTTAGGGACTTCTTCGAAGAGGAGAAACGTCGGATTACATAGGTTAAGAATGTCTTGGTTTGAATAATGTGCTATTTAGAGCATCCCTTACATTAAAGGTTAGGTATATGTCAAATTCTTTCTAAAGTCTAATACCTGCGATGTAAATGATCTTTTTGAATTACAATTTCAATGTCATATAAGACATACGTTTTAAATGCTACGTTTTATGTCTGACGTCACAGAAAAAGGGCAATGTGTAGACTTTACTTGTGTACTTTATGACATGTGACACGATAATTTAAACAAATGGAAACATCCTGCCATGGCTATCTATAGTATGATCAAAAATTATGTTCATCTACTATGACTATGGAATATTTCCTAATATATGAATGCAACTGCATTTTTACTTAAATGTCAAACTTGACATTTGTTTTTTAAGTAAGTTATAGTTGAATTTATAAATTATGAAATATTCCATAGTCATAGTAGATGAACATAATTTTTGATCATACTATAGATAGCCATGGCAGGATGTTTCCATTTGTTTAAATTATCGTGTCACATGTCATAAAGTATGACGTGACTAATGGTAAGTTTGAATATGGTATTTACAGCAAAACAAAAGGCCTGTGGCCTGTATCATTTTATTTTCTCAGTAATTGAGGTTAGATGAGTATAAACTCAGATTTGATCTTATTCTGGGGGCACGAAATTCACAATCAAGTAAAAATAACCGGCTGAACTAAGATAAGCGGCCACGAGCTTGCTCTAATAGCTTATACGAACTAAGAAGTTAGAAAAAAAGCAGTGTAACTATACAAATGTTGCAGTGGTTTCTACTGCGAAGGGCCACCCGCGAAATAAGATCGAAGCCGAGTTTACCAGTTAAGAGTTAAGTGCATACTATTTAGAAGGCCAGTCTGAATAAATAGAAATAAAAATGCAATTAATAATTTTTTACTATGCAAGTAGTGTTGTGGGGATATTACCCACTAGAGATAACTCACTAGTTGAGTTACGGTAATCTAAAAGTCACTTGTGTGTAATATTGATATTGCGATTGTTAAAATCCCTATAGTTATTAGGCGTTTATTGAGGGGCATTGGATAAATACAAATACAGTGGTTTTGCGAAAAACGCATACTACTTATTTTTTTAATTAAAGAAAATTATTCTAAAAACTGTGGTGGGGAGGTATTTCAACTGATGTACTCTATCTCGTCTTACCATTGGACCCCCACTACACCTGAGTATAGCCAATAGCACACTATTGTCTCTTAAGCGATTCACTTAAATATCAGAAAGTGCAATGTGAATGTTATAATTCAGTGTCCAATCTTCACTTACAGGTTTGGTGAGTTACTACTATATTTTATTGTGTGTAATGGATATATTTATTATGTAAATATGTTTGATTGCATTTTCAATAACCTATAATTCTGATCACCAAGGTACAATATGTATGATAGTTCTACAAGGCACAGATACAACGCTGTATGTCCAACGTATGCTATCGTTGTGATGACAAAACCGTTTGGAAATATCTTTATTGGTTTAAGTTTTATGTTATCAATTTAATAAAGCTAGGTCACTCTAGGGATACTGTACTAGGCTACCCTACGATTTCTATAATGTTAAAGATTTCCAGCAAAAGTATTTTGCACTGAGATGCAAATTTCTACTTCGGTGTTGGTTTATATCTACAGTACCTAGAGTCAGTTGTTTGCTTCGGTAAGTTATAATTAAGTCATCACTGTATATGTCTTAAGCAATGTTATTTGTTGGGCATGCTAACAGTTGCTCCTGCATATTACTTTCACTCGACTGCACCAGCAGAAATATATCTACTGTGCATACAAGGAACTTTTGGAGTGATGTGTGTATTTTACACATCACATTCTAGAGTCTCTTCTATGCACTGCTTTACTGCTTCTCGGATATACCCACTTCTGCAATTTGTGTTCACATTTCCGAATAACTTGATCTGATTTAAGATAGATTTGGCTATAGTAATGCGGTAACAGAAGACGTAACGGTGTCAAACTCATCTTGAACAACCGATAATATTCGTAGTATTTTGATGTACTATACAACATAGTCATTCATATTACCCTTGGCGATTTAGCCTTACAGTTTTTGTTTCTTGTAAAGCTATGGTCACCAAGGCACAATATGTATGATAGTTCTACATGGCACATATAGAACGCTGTATGTCCAACGTATGCTATCGTTGTGATGACAAAACCGTTTGTAAATATCCTTAATGGTTTAAGTTTTATATTATCAATTTAATAAAGCTAGGGATAATGTACTCGGCTACACTACGATCTCTATAAAGTTAAAGATTTCCAGCAAAGGTATTTTGCACTGAGATGCAAATTTCTACTTCGATGTTGGTTTATAACTACAGTACCAGAGTCAGGTGTTTGCTTTGGTAAGTCATAATTAAGTCATCACTGTATATGTCTTAAGCAATGTTATTTGTAAGGCATGCTAACAGTTGCTCCAGCGTATTACATTCACTCGCCTGCACCAGCAAAAATATATCTACTGTGCATACAAGGAACTTTTGGAGTGATGTGTGTATTTTACACATCACATTCTAGAGTCTCTTCTATGCACCGCTTTACTGCTTCTCGGATATACCCACTTCTGCAATTTGTGTTCATATTTCCCAATAACTTGATCTGATTTAAGATGGATTTGGCTATAGTAATGCGGTAATAGACGACGTAACGGTGTCAAACTCATCTTGAACTACGGATAATATTCGTTGTAATTTGATGTACTATACAACATAGTCATTCATATTAAACTTGGCGATTTAGCCTTACTGTTTTTGTTTCTTGTAAAGCTATGTTCACCAAGGTACAATATGTATGATGGTTCTACATGGCACATATACAACGCTGTATGTTCAACTTATGCTATCGTTATGATGAGAAAACCGTTAGTAAATATCCTTAGTGGTTTAAGTTTTATGTTATCAATTCCATAAAGCTAGATCACTCTAGGGATAATGTACTCGGCTACCCTACCATTTCTATAATGTTAAAGATTTCCAGCAAACGTATTTTGCACTGAGACGCAAATTTCTACTTCGGTGTTGGTTTATATCTACAGAACCTAGAGTCAGTTGTTTGCTTCGGTAAGTTATAATTAAGTCATCACTGTATATGTCTTAAGCAATGTTATTTGTCGGGCATGCTAACAGTTGCTCCTGCATATTACTTTCACTCGACTGCACCAGCAGAAATATATCTACTGTGCATACAAGGAACTTTTGGAGTGATGTGTGTATTTTACACATCACATTCTAGAGTCTCTTCTATGCACTGCTTTACTGCTTCTCGGATATACCCACTTCTGCAATTTGTGTTCATATTTCCGAATAACTTGCTCTGATTTAAGATGGATTTGGCTATAGTAATGCGGTAGTAGAAGACGTAGCGGTGTCAAACTCATCTTTAACTACCGATAATATTTAAAGTATTTTGAAGTACTATGCAACAAAGTCATTCATATTACCCTTGGCGATTTAGCCTTACAGTTTTTGTTTCTTGTAAAGCTATGATCACCAAGGTACAATATGTATGATAGTTCTACAAGGCACATATACAACGCTGTATGTCCAACTTATGCTATCGTTATGATGAGAAAACCGTTTGTAAATATCCTTAGTGGTTTAAGTTTTATGTTGTCAATTCCATAAAGCTAGATCACTCTAGGGATAATGTACTCGGCTACCCTACCATTTCTATAATGTTAAAGATTTCCAGCAAAAGTATTTTGCACTGAGACGCAAATTTCTACTTCGGTGTTGGTTTATATCTATAGTACTTAGAGTCAGTTGTTTGCTTCGGTAAGTTAAGTCATCACTGTATATGTCTTAAGCAATGTTATTTGTCGGGCATGCTAACAGTTGCCCCAGCATATTACTTTCACTCGACTGCACCAGCAAAAATATATCTACTGTGCATACAAGGAACTTTTGGAGTGATGTGTGTATTTTACACATCACATTCTAGAGTCTCTTCTATGCACTGCTTTACTGCTTCTCGGATATACCCACTTCTGCAATTTGTGTTCATATTTCCGAATAACTTGATCTGATTTAAGATGGATTTGGCTATAGTAATGCGGTAAGAGAAGACGTAGCGGTGTCAAACTCATCTTTAATTACCGATAATATTTAAAGTATTTTGAAGTACTATACAACAAAGTCATTCATATTACCCTTGGCGATTTAGCCTTACAGTTTTTGTTTCTTGTAAAGCTATGATCACCAAGGTACAATATGTATGATAGTTCTACAAGGCACAGATACAACGCTGTATGTCCAACTTATGCTATCGTTATGATGATAAAACCGTTTGTAAATATCCTTAGTGGTTTAAGTTTTATGTTATCAATTCCATAAAGCTAGATCACTCTAGGGATAATGTACTCGGCTACCCTACCATTTCTATAATGTTAAAGATTTCCAGCAAAAGCATTTTGCACTGAGACGCAAATTTCTACTTCGGTGTTGGTTTATATCTACAGTACCTAGAGTCAATTGTTTGCTTCGGTAAGTTAAGTCATCACTGTATATGTCTTAAGCAATGTTATTTGTCGGGCATGCTAACAGTTGCTCCAGCATATTACTTTCACTCGACTGCACCAGCAAAAATATATCTACTGTGCATACAAGGAACTTTTGGAGTGATGTGTGTATTTTACACATCACATTCTAGAGTCTCTTCTATGCAGTGCTTTACTGCTTCTCGGATATACCCACTTCTGCAATTTGTGTTCATATTTCCGAATAACTTGATCTGATTTGAGATGGATTTGGCTATAGTAATGCGGTAGTAGAAGACGTAGCGGTGTCAAACTCATCTTTAACTACCGATAATATTTAAAGTATTTTGAAGTACTATGCAACAAAGTCATTCATATTACCCTTGGCGATTTAGCCTTACAGTTTTTGTTTCTTGTAAAGCTATGATCACCAAGGTACAATATGTATGATAGTTCTACAAGGCACAGATACAACGCTGTATGTCCAACTTATGCTATCGTTATGATGAGAAAACCGTTTGTAAATATCCTTAGTGGTTTAAGTTTTATGTTGTCAATTCCATAAAGCTAGATCACTCTAGGGATAATGTACTCGGCTACCCTACCATTTCTATAATGTTAAAGATTTCCAGCAAAAGTATTTTGCACTGAGACGCAAATTTCTACTTCGGTGTTGGTTTATATCTATAGTACTTAGAGTCAGTTGTTTGCTTCGGTAAGTTAAGTCATCACTGTATATGTCTTAAGCAATGTTATTTGTCGGGCATGCTAACAGTTGCCCCAGCATATTACTTTCACTCGACTGCACCAGCAAAAATATATCTACTGTGCATACAAGGAACTTTTGGAGTGATGTGTGTATTTTACACATCACATTCTAGAGTCTCTTCTATGCACTGCTTTACTGCTTCTCGGATATACCCACTTCTGCAATTTGTGTTCATATTTCCGAATAACTTGATCTGATTTAAGATGGATTTGGCTATAGTAATGCGGTAAGAGAAGACGTAGCGGTGTCAAACTCATCTTTAATTACCGATAATATTTAAAGTATTTTGAAGTACTATACAACAAAGTCATTCATATTACCCTTGGCGATTTAGCCTTACAGTTTTTGTTTCTTGTAAAGCTATGATCACCAAGGTACAATATGTATGATAGTTCTACAAGGCACAGATACAACGCTGTATGTCCAACTTATGCTATCGTTATGATGATAAAACCGTTTGTAAATATCCTTAGTGGTTTAAGTTTTATGTTATCAATTCCATAAAGCTAGATCACTCTAGGGATAATGTACTCGGCTACCCTACCATTTCTATAATGTTAAAGATTTCCAGCAAAAGCATTTTGCACTGAGACGCAAATTTCTACTTCGGTGTTGGTTTATATCTACAGTACCTAGAGTCAATTGTTTGCTTCGGTAAGTTAAGTCATCACTGTATATGTCTTAAGCAATGTTATTTGTCGGGCATGCTAACAGTTGCTCCAGCATATTACTTTCACTCGACTGCACCAGCAAAAATATATCTACTGTGCATACAAGGAACTTTTGGAGTGATGTGTGTATTTTACACATCACATTCTAGAGTCTCTTCTATGCACTGCTTTACTGCTTCTCGGATATACCCACTTCTGCAATTTGTGTTCATATTTCCGAATAACTTGATCTGATTTGAGATGGATTTGGCTATAGTAATGCGGTAATAGAAGACGTAGCGGTGTCAAACTCATCTTTAATTACCGATAATATTTAAAGTATTTTGAAGTACTATACAACAAAGTCATTCATATTACCCTTGGCGATTTAGCCTTACAGTTTTTGTTTCTTGTAAAGCTATGATCACCAAGGTACAATATGTATGATAGTTCTACAAGGCACAGATACAACGCTGTATGTCCAACTTATGCTATCGTTATGATGATAAAACCGTTTGTAAATATCCTTAGTGGTTTAAGTTTTATGTTATCAATTCCATAAAGCTAGATCACTCTAGGGATAATGTACTCGGCTACCCTACCATTTCTATAATGTTAAAGATTTCCAGCAAACGTATTTTGCACTGAGACGCAAATTTCTACTTCGGTGTTGGTTTATATCTACAGAACCTAGAGTCAGTTGTTTGCTTCGGTAAGTTATAATTAAGTCATCACTGTATATGTCTTAAGCAATGTTATTTGTCGGGCATGCTAACAGTTGCTCCTGCATATTACTTTCACTCGACTGCACCAGCAGAAATATATCTACTGTGCATACAAGGAACTTTTGGAGTGATGTGTGTATTTTACACATCACATTCTAGAGTCTCTTCTATGCACTGCTTTACTGCTTCTCGGATATACCCACTTCTGCAATTTGTGTTCATATTTCCGAATAACTTGCTCTGATTTAAGATGGATTTGGCTATAGTAATGCGGTAGTAGAAGACGTAGCGGTGTCAAACTCATCTTTAACTACCGATAATATTTAAAGTATTTTGAAGTACTATGCAACAAAGTCATTCATATTACCCTTGGCGATTTAGCCTTACAGTTTTTGTTTCTTGTAAAGCTATGATCACCAAGGTACAATATGTATGATAGTTCTACAAGGCACATATACAACGCTGTATGTCCAACTTATGCTATCGTTATGATGAGAAAACCGTTTGTAAATATCCTTAGTGGTTTAAGTTTTATGTTGTCAATTCCATAAAGCTAGATCACTCTAGGGATAATGTACTCGGCTACCCTACCATTTCTATAATGTTAAAGATTTCCAGCAAAAGTATTTTGCACTGAGACGCAAATTTCTACTTCGGTGTTGGTTTATATCTATAGTACTTAGAGTCAGTTGTTTGCTTCGGTAAGTTAAGTCATCACTGTATATGTCTTAAGCAATGTTATTTGTCGGGCATGCTAACAGTTGCCCCAGCATATTACTTTCACTCGACTGCACCAGCAAAAATATATCTACTGTGCATACAAGGAACTTTTGGAGTGATGTGTGTATTTTACACATCACATTCTAGAGTCTCTTCTATGCACTGCTTTACTGCTTCTCGGATATACCCACTTCTGCAATTTGTGTTCATATTTCCGAATAACTTGATCTGATTTAAGATGGATTTGGCTATAGTAATGCGGTAAGAGAAGACGTAGCGGTGTCAAACTCATCTTTAATTACCGATAATATTTAAAGTATTTTGAAGTACTATACAACAAAGTCATTCATATTACCCTTGGCGATTTAGCCTTACAGTTTTTGTTTCTTGTAAAGCAATGATCACCAAGGTACAATATGTATGATAGTTCTACAAGGCACAGATACAACGCTGTATGTCCAACTTATGCTATCGTTATGATGATAAAACCGTTTGTAAATATCCTTAGTGGTTTAAGTTTTATGTTATCAATTCCATAAAGCTAGATCACTCTAGGGATAATGTACTCGGCTACCCTACCATTTCTATAATGTTAAAGATTTCCATCAAACGTATTTTGCACTGAGACGCAAATTTCTACTTCGGTGTTGGTTTATATCTACAGTACCTAGAGTCAATTGTTTGCTTCGGTAAGTTAAGTCATCACTGTATATGTCTTAAGCAATGTTATTTGTCGGGCATGCTAACAGTTGCTCCAGCATATTACTTTCACTCGACTGCACCAGCAAAAATATATCTACTGTGCATACAAGGAACTTTTGGAGTGATGTGTGTATTTTACACATCACATTCTAGAGTCTCTTCTATGCAGTGCTTTACTGCTTCTCGGATATACCCACTTCTGCAATTTGTGTTCATATTTCCGAATAACTTGATCTGATTTGAGATGGATTTGGCTATAGTAATGCGGTAATAGAAGACGTAGCGGTGTCAAACTCATCTTTAATTACCGATAATATTTAAAGTATTTTGAAGTACTATACAACAAAGTCATTCATATTACCCTTGGCGATTTAGCCTTACAGTTTTTGTTTCTTGTAAAGCTATGATCACCAAGGTACAATATGTATGATAGTTCTACAAGGCACAGATACAACGCTGTATGTCCAACTTATGCTATCGTTATGATGATAAAACCGTTTGTAAATATCCTTAGTGGTTTAAGTTTTATGTTATCAATTCCATAAAGCTAGATCACTCTAGGGATAATGTACTCGGCTACCCTACCATTTCTATAATGTTAAAGATTTCCATCAAACGTATTTTGCACTGAGACGCAAATTTCTACTTCGGTGTTGGTTTATATCTACAGTACCTAGAGTCAGTTGTTTGCTTCGGTAAGTTATAATTTAGTCATCACTGTATATGTCTTAAGCAATGTTATTTGTCGGGCATGCTAACAGTTGCTCCAGCATATTACTTTCACTCGACTGCACCAGCAAAAATATATCTACTGTGCATACAAGGAACTTTTGGAGTGATGTGTGTATTTTACACATCACATTCTAGAGTCTCTTCTATGCACTGCTTTACTGCTTCTCGGATATACCCACTTCTGCAATTTGTGTTCATATTTCCGAATAACTTGATCTGATTTAAGATGGATTTGGCTATAGTAATGCGGTAATAGAAGACGTAGCGGTGTCAAACTCATCTTTAACTACCGATAATATTTAAAGTATTTTGAAGTACTATGCAACAAAGTCATTCATATTACCCTTGGCGATTTAGCCTTACAGTTTTTGTTTCTTGTAAAGCTATGATCACCAAGGTACAATATGTATGATAGTTCTACAAGGCACAGATACAACGCTGTATGTCCAACTTATGCTATCGTTATGATGAGAAAACCGTTTGTAAATAACCTTAGTGGTTTAAGTTCTAAGTTATCAATTCCATAAAGCTAAATCACTCTAGGGATAATGTACTCGGCTACCCTACCATTTCTATAATGTTAAAGATTTCCAGCAAACGTATTTTGCACTGAGACGCAAATTTCTACTTCGGTGTTGGTTTATATCTACAGTACCTAGCGTCAGGTGTTTGCTTCGGTAAGTTAAGTCATCACTGTATATGTCTTAAGCAATGTTATTTGTCGGGCATGCTAACAGTGGCTCCTGCATATTACTTTCACTCGACTGCACCAGCAGAAATATATCTACTGTGCATACAAGGAACTTTTGGAGTGATGTGTGTATTTTATACATCACATTCTAGAGTCTCTTCTATGCACTGCTTTACTGCTTCTCGGATATACCCACTTCTGCAATTTGTGTTCATATTTCCGAATAACTTGATCTGATTTAAGATGGATTTGGCTATAGTAATGCGGTAATAGAAGACGTAGCGGTGTCAAACTCATCTTTAACTACCGATAATATTTAAAGTATTTTGAAGTACTATGCAACAAAGTCATTCATATTACCCTTGGCGATTTAGCCTTACAGTTTTTGTTTCTTGTAAAGCTATGATCACCAAGGTACAATATGTATGATAGTTCTACAAGGCACAGATACAACGCTGTATGTCCAACTTATGCTATCGTTATGATGATAAAACCGTTTGTAAATATCCTTAGTGGTTTAAGTTTTATGTTATCAATTCCATAAAGCTAGATCACTCTAGGGATAATGTACTCGGCTACCCTACCATTTCTATAATGTTAAAGATTTCCAGCAAACGTATTTTGCACTGAGACGCAAATTTCTACTTCGGTGTTGGTTTATATCTACAGTACTTAGCTTCAGGTGTTTGCTTCGGTAAGTTAAGTCATCACTGTATATGTCTTAAGCAATGTTATTTGTCGGGCATGCTAACAGTTGGTCCAGCATATTACTTTCACTCGACTCCACCAGCAAAAATATATCTACTGTGCATACAAGGAACTTTTGGAGTGATGTGTGTATTTTACACATCACATTCTAGAGTCTCTTCTATGCACTGCTATACTGCTTCTCGGATATACCCACTTCTGCAATTTGTGTTCATATTTCCGAATAACTTGATCTGATTTGAGATGGATTTGGCTATAGTAATGCGGTAATAGAAGACGTAGCGGTGTCAAACTCATCTTTAATTACCGATAATATTTAAAGTATTTTGAAGTACTATACAACAAAGTCATTCATATTACCCTTGGCGATTTAGCCTTACAGTTGTTGTTTCTTGTAAAGCTATGATCACCAAGGTACAATATGTATGATAGTTCTACAAGGCACAGATACAACGCTGTATGTCCAACTTATGCTATCGTTATGATGATAAAACCGTTTGTAAATATCCTTAGTGGTTTAAGTTTTATGTTATCAATTCCATAAAGCTAGATCACTCTAGGGATAATGTACTCGGCTACCCTACCATTTCTATAATGTTAAAGATTTCCATCAAACGTATTTTGCACTGAGACGCAAATTTCTACTTCGGTGTTGGTTTATATCTACAGTACCTAGAGTCAGTTGTTTGCTTCGGTAAGTTATAATTTAGTCATCACTGTATATGTCTTAAGCAATGTTATTTGTCGGGCATGCTAACAGTTGCTGCAGCATATTACTTTCACTCGACTGCACCAGCAAAAATATATCTACTGTGCATACAAGGAACTTTTGGAGTGATGTGTGTATTTTACACATCACATTCTAGAGTCTCTTCTATGCACTGCTTTACTGCTTCTCGGATATACCCACTTCTGCAATTTGTGTTCATATTTCCGAATAACTTGATCTGATTTAAGATGGATTTGGCTATAGTAATGCGGTAATAGAAGACGTAGCGGTGTCAAACTCATCTTTAACTACCGATAATATTTAAAGTATTTTGAAGTACTATGCAACAAAGTCATTCATATTACCCTTTGCGATTTAGCCTTACAGTTTTTGTTTCTTGTAAAGCTATGATCACCAAGGTACAATATGTATGATAGTTCTACAAGGCACAGATACAACGCTGTATGTCCAACTTATGCTATCGTTATGATGATAAAACCGTTTGTAAATATCCTTAGTGGTTTAAGTTTTATGTTATCAATTCCATAAAGCTAGATCACTCTAGGGATAATGTACTCGGCTACCCTACCACTTCTATAATGTTAAAGATTTCCAGCAAACGTATTTTGCACTGAGACGCAAATTTCTACTTCGGTGTTGGTTTATATCTACAGTACCTAGAGTCAGTTGTTTGCTTCGGTAAGTTATAATTAAGTCATCACTGTATATGTCTTAAGCAATGTTATTTGTCGGGCATGCTAACAGTTGCTCCTGCATATTACTTTCACTCGACTGCACCAGCAGAAATATATCTACTGTGCATACAAGGAACTTTTGGAGTGATGTGTGTATTTTATACATCACATTCTAGAGTCTCTTCTATGCACTGCTTTACTGCTTCTCGGATATACCCACTTCTGCAATTTGTGTTCATATTTCCGAATAACTTGATCTGATTTAAGATGGATTTGGCTATAGTAATGCGGTAATAGAAGACGTAGCGGTGTCAAACTCATCTTTAACTACCGATAATATTTAAAGTATTTTGAAGTACTATGCAACAAAGTCATTCATATTACCCTTGGCGATTTAGCCTTACAGTTTTTGTTTCTTGTAAAGCTATGATCACCAAGGTACAATATGTATGATAGTTCTACAAGGCACAGATACAACGCTGTATGTCCAACTTATGCTATCGTTATGATGATAAAACCGTTTGTAAATATCCTTAGTGGTTTAAGTTTTATGTTATCAATTCCATAAAGCTAGATCACTCTAGGGATAATGTACTCGGCTACCCTACCATTTCTATAATGTTAAAGATTTTCAGCAAACGTATTTTGCACTAAGACGCAAATTTCTACTTCGGTGTTGGTTTATATCTACAGTACTTAGCTTCAGGTGTTTGCTTCGGTAAGTTAAGTCATCACTGTATATGTCTTAAGCAATGTTATTTGTCGGGCATGCTAACAGTTGGTCCAGCATATTACTTTCACTCGACTCCACCAGCAAAAATATATCTACTGTGCATACAAGGAACTTTTGGAGTGATGTGTGTATTTTACACATCACATTCTAGAGTCTCTTCTATGCACTGCTATACTGCTTCTCGGATATACCCACTTCTGCAATTTGTGTTCATATTTCCGAATAACTTGATCTGATTTGAGATGGATTTGGCTATAGTAATGCGGTAATAGAAGACGTAGCGGTGTCAAACTCATCTTTAATTACCGATAATATTTAAAGTATTTTGAAGTACTATACAACAAAGTCATTCATATTACCCTTGGCGATTTAGCCTTACAGTTGTTGTTTCTTGTAAAGCTATGATCACCAAGGTACAATATGTATGATAGTTCTACAAGGCACAGATACAACGCTGTATGTCCAACTTATGCTATCGTTATGATGATAAAACCGTTTGTAAATATCCTTAGTGGTTTAAGTTTTATGTTATCAATTCCATAAAGCTAGATCACTCTAGGGATAATGTACTCGGCTACCCTACCATTTCTATAATGTTAAAGATTTCCATCAAACGTATTTTGCACTGAGACGCAAATTTCTACTTCGGTGTTGGTTTATATCTACAGTACCTAGAGTCAGTTGTTTGCTTCGGTAAGTTATAATTTAGTCATCACTGTATATGTCTTAAGCAATGTTATTTGTCGGGCATGCTAACAGTTGCTGCAGCATATTACTTTCACTCGACTGCACCAGCAAAAATATATCTACTGTGCATACAAGGAACTTTTGGAGTGATGTGTGTATTTTACACATCACATTCTAGAGTCTCTTCTATGCACTGCTTTACTGCTTCTCGGATATACCCACTTCTGCAATTTGTGTTCATATTTCCGAATAACTTGATCTGATTTAAGATGGATTTGGCTATAGTAATGCGGTAATAGAAGACGTAGCGGTGTCAAACTCATCTTTAACTACCGATAATATTTAAAGTATTTTGAAGTACTATGCAACAAAGTCATTCATATTACCCTTTGCGATTTAGCCTTACAGTTTTTGTTTCTTGTAAAGCTATGATCACCAAGGTACAATATGTATGATAGTTCTACAAGGCACAGATACAACGCTGTATGTCCAACTTATGCTATCGTTATGATGATAAAACCGTTTGTAAATATCCTTAGTGGTTTAAGTTTTATGTTATCAATTCCATAAAGCTAGATCACTCTAGGGATAATGTACTCGGCTACCCTACCATTTCTATAATGTTAAAGATTTCCATCAAACGTATTTTGCACTGAGACGCAAATTTCTACTTCGGTGTTGGTTTATATCTACAGTACCTAGAGTCAGTTGTTTGCTTCGGTAAGTTATAATTTAGTCATCACTGTATATGTCTTAAGCAATGTTATTTGTCGGGCATGCTAACAGTTGCTGCAGCATATTACTTTCACTCGACTGCACCAGCAAAAATATATCTACTGTGCATACAAGGAACTTTTGGAGTGATGTGTGTATTTTACACATCACATTCTAGAGTCTCTTCTATGCACTGCTTTACTGCTTCTCGGATATACCCACTTCTGCAATTTGTGTTCATATTTCCGAATAACTTGATCTGATTTAAGATGGATTTGGCTATAGTAATGCGGTAATAGAAGACGTAGCGGTGTCAAACTCATCTTTAACTACCGATAATATTTAAAGTATTTTGAAGTACTATGCAACAAAGTCATTCATATTACCCTTTGCGATTTAGCCTTACAGTTTTTGTTTCTTGTAAAGCTATGATCACCAAGGTACAATATGTATGATAGTTCTACAAGGCACAGATACAACGCTGTATGTCCAACTTATGCTATCGTTATGATGATAAAACCGTTTGTAAATATCCTTAGTGGTTTAAGTTTTATGTTATCAATTCCATAAAGCTAGATCACTCTAGGGATAATGTACTCGGCTACCCTACCACTTCTATAATGTTAAAGATTTCCAGCAAACGTATTTTGCACTGAGACGCAAATTTCTACTTCGGTGTTGGTTTATATCTACAGTACCTAGAGTCAGTTGTTTGCTTCGGTAAGTTATAATTAAGTCATCACTGTATATGTCTTAAGCAATGTTATTTGTCGGGCATGCTAACAGTTGCTCCTGCATATTACTTTCACTCGACTGCACCAGCAGAAATATATCTACTGTGCATACAAGGAACTTTTGGAGTGATGTGTGTATTTTATACATCACATTCTAGAGTCTCTTCTATGCACTGCTTTACTGCTTCTCGGATATACCCACTTCTGCAATTTGTGTTCATATTTCCGAATAACTTGATCTGATTTAAGATGGATTTGGCTATAGTAATGCGGTAATAGAAGACGTAGCGGTGTCAAACTCATCTTTAACTACCGATAATATTTAAAGTATTTTGAAGTACTATGCAACAAAGTCATTCATATTACCCTTGGCGATTTAGCCTTACAGTTTTTGTTTCTTGTAAAGCTATGATCACCAAGGTAAAATATGTATGATAGTTCTACAAGGCACAGATACAACGCTGTATGTCCAACTTATGCTATCGTTATGATGAGAAAACCGTTTGTAAATAACCTTAGTGGTTTAAGTTCTAAGTTATCAATTCCATAAAGCTAGATCACTCTAGGGATAATGTACTCGGCTACCCTACCATTTCTATAATGTTAAAGATTTCCAGCAAACGTATTTTGCACTGAGACGCAAATTTCTACCTCGGTGTTGGTTTATATCTACAGTACCTAGCGTCAGGTGTTTGCTTCGGTAAGCTAAGTCATCACTGTATATGTCTTAAGCAATGTTAATTGTCGGGCATGCTAACAGTTGCTCCAGCATATTACTTTCACTCGACTGCACCAGCAAAAATATATCTACTGTGCATACAAGGAACTTTTGGAGTGATGTGTGTATTTTACACATCACATTCTAGAGTCTCTTCTATGCACTGCTTTACTGCTTCTCGGATATACCCACTTCTGCAATTTGTGTTCATATTTCCGAATAACTTGATTTGATTTAAGATGGATTTGGCTATAGTAATGCGGTAATAGAAGACGTAGCGGTGTCAAACTCATCTTGAACTACCGATAATATTCGTAGTATTTTGATGTACTATACAACATAGTCATTCATATTACCCTTGGGGATTTAGCCTTACAGTTTTTGTTTCTTGTAAAGCTATGGTCACCAAGACACAATATGTATGATAGTTCTACATGGCACATATAGAACGCTGTATGTCCAACGTATGCTATCGCTGTGATGACAAAACCGTTTGTAAATATCCTTATTGGTTTAAGTTTTATGTTATCAATTTAATAAAGCTAGGGATAATGTACTCGGCTACACTACGATCTCTATAACGTTAAAGATTTCCAGCAAAGGTATTTTGCACTGAGATGCAAATTTCTACTTCGATGTTGGTTTATAACTACCGTACCAGAGTCAGGTGTTTGCTTTGGTAAGTCATAATTAAGTCATCACTGTATATGTCTTAAGCAATGTTATTTGTCGGGCATGCTAACAGTTGCTCCAGCGTATTACATTCACTCGCCTGCACCAGCAAAAATATATCTACTGTGTATACAAGGAACTTTTGGAGTGATGTGTGTATTTTACACATCACATTCTAGAGTCTCTTCTATGCACCGCTTTACTGCTTCTCGGATATACCCACTTCTGCAATTTGTGTTCACATTTCCGAATAACTTGATCTGATTTAAGATAGATTTGGCTATAGTAATGCGGTAACAGAAGACGTAACGGTGTCAAACTCATCTTGAACTACGGATAATATTCGTAGTATTTTG
This sequence comes from Agriotes lineatus, assembly GCA_940337035.1. Taxonomy (NCBI): domain Eukaryota; kingdom Metazoa; phylum Arthropoda; class Insecta; order Coleoptera; family Elateridae; genus Agriotes; species Agriotes lineatus. Next base: position 92,406 of record CALNHX010005138.1, read on the forward strand.
ATGTACTATACAACATAGTCATTCATATTACCCTTGGCGATTTAGCCTTACAGTTTTTGTTTCTTGTAAAGCTATGGTCACCAAGGCACAATATGTATGATAGTTCTACATGGCACATATAGAACGCTGTATGTCCAACGTATGCTATCGCTGTGATGACAAAACCGTTTGTAAATATCCTTATTGGTTTAAGTTTTATGTTATCAATTTAATAAAGCTAGGGATAATGTACTCGGCTACACTAAGATCTCTATAACGTTAAAGATTTCCAGCAAAGGTATTTTGCACTGAGATGCAAATTTCTACTTCGATGTTGGTTTATAACTACAGTACCAGAGTCAGGTTTTTGCTTTGGTAAGTCATAATTAAGTCATCACTGTATATGTCTTAAGCAATGTTATTTGTCGGGCATGCTAACAGTGGCTCCTGCATATTACTTTCACTCGACTGCACCAGCAGAAATATATCTACTGTGCATACAAGGAACTTTTGGAGTGATGTGTGTATTTTATACATCACATTCTAGAGTCTCTTCTATGCACTGCTTTACTGCTTCTCGGATATACCCACTTCTGCAATTTGTGTTCATATTTCCGAATAACTTGATCTGATTTAAGATGGATTTGGCTATAGTAATGCGGTAATAGAAGACGTAGCGGTGTCAAACTCATCTTTAACTACCGATAATATTTAAAGTATTTTGAAGTACTATGCAACAAAGTCATTCATATTACCCTTGGCGATTTAGCCTTACAGTTTTTGTTTCTTGTAAAGCTATGATCAGCAAGGTACAATATGTATGATAGTTCTACAAGGCACAGATACAACGCTGTATGTCCAACTTATGCTATCGTTATGATGATAAAACCGTTTGTAAATATCCTTAGTGGTTTAAGTTTTATGTTATCAATTCCATAAAGCTAGATCACTCTAGGGATAATGTACTCGGCTACCCTACCACTTCTATAATGTTAAAGATTTCCAGCAAACGTATTTTGCACTGAGATGCAAATTTCTACTTCGGTGTTGGTTTATATCTACAGTACCTAGAGTCAGTTGTTTGCTTCGGTAAGTTATAATTAAGTCATCACTGTATATGTCTTAAGCAATGTTATTTGTCGGGCATGCTAACAGTTGCTCCTCCATATTACTTTCACTCGACTGCACCAGCAGAAATATATCTACTGTGCATACAAGGAACTTTTGGAGTGATGTGTGTATTTTATACATCACATTCTAGAGTCTCTTCTATGCACTGCTTTACTGCTTCTCGGATATACCCACTTCTGCAATTTGTGTTCATTTTTCCGAATAACTTGATCTGATTTAAGATGGATTTGGCTATAGTAATACGGTAATAGAAGACGTAGCGGTGTCAAACTCATCTTTAACTACCGATAATATTTAAAGTATTTTGAAGTACTATACAACATAGTCATTCATATTACCCTTGGCGAATTAGCCTTACAGTTTTTGTTTCTTATAAAGCTATGATCACCAAGCTACAATATGTATGATAGTTCTACAAGGCACAGATACAACGCTGTATGTCCAACTTATGCTATCGCTATGATGAGAAAACCGTTTGTAAATATCCTTAGTGGTTTAAGTTTTATGTTGTCAATTCCATAAAGCTAGATCACTCTAGGGATAATGTAGTCGGCTACCCTACCATTTCTATAATATTAAAGATTTCCAGCAAAAGCATTTTGCACTGAGACGCAAATTTCTACTTCGGTGTTGGTTTATATCTACAGTACCTAGAGTCAGGTGTTTGCTTCGGTAAGTTAAGTCATCACTGTATATGTCTTAAGCAATGTTATTTGTCGGGCATGCTAACAGTTGCCCCAGCGTATTACATTCACTCGCCTGCACCAGCAAAAATATATCTACTGTGCATACAAGGAACTTTTGGAGTGATGTGTGTATTTTACACATCACATTCTAGAGTCTCTTCTATGCACCGCTTTACTGCTTCTCGGATATACCCACTTCTGCAATTTGTGTTCACATTTCCGAATAACTTGATCTGATTTAAGATAGATTTGGCTATAGTAATGCGGTAACAGAAGACGTAACGGTGTCAAACTCATCTTGAACTACGGATAATATTCGTAGTATTTTGATGTACTATACAACATAGTCATTCATATTACCCTTGGCGATTTAGCCTTACAGTTTTTGTTTCTTGTAAAGCTATGGTCACCAAGGCACAATATGTATGATAGTTCTACATGGCACATATAGAACGCTGTATGTCCAACGTATGCTATCGCTGTGATGACAAAACCGTTTGTAAATATCCTTATTGGTTTAAGTTTTATGTTATCAATTTAATAAAGCTAGGGATAATGTACTCGGCTACACTAAGATCTCTATAACGTTAAAGATTTCCAGCAAAGGTATTTTGCACTGAGATGCAAATTTCTACTTCGATGTTGGTTTATAACTACAGTACCAGAGTCAGGTTTTTGCTTTGGTAAGTCATAATTAAGTCATCACTGTATATGTCTTAAGCAATGTTATTTGTCGGGCATGCTAACAGTGGCTCCTGCATATTACTTTCACTCGACTGCACCAGCAGAAATATATCTACTGTGCATACAAGGAACTTTTGGAGTGATGTGTGTATTTTATACATCACATTCTAGAGTCTCTTCTATGCACTGCTTTACTGCTTCTCGGATATACCCACTTCTGCAATTTGTGTTCATATTTCCGAATAACTTGATCTGATTTAAGATGGATTTGGCTATAGTAATGCGGTAATAGAAGACGTAGCGGTGTCAAACTCATCTTTAACTACCGATAATATTTAAAGTATTTTGAAGTACTATGCAACAAAGTCATTCATATTACCCTTGGCGATTTAGCCTTACAGTTTTTGTTTCTTGTAAAGCTATGATCACCAAGGTACAATATGTATGATAGTTCTACAAGGCACAGATACAACGCTGTATGTCCAACTTATGCTATCGTTATGATGATAAAACCGTTTGTAAATATCCTTAGTGGTTTAAGTTTTATGTTATCAATTCCATAAAGCTAGATCACTCTAGGGATAATGTACTCGGCTACCCTACCACTTCTATAATGTTAAAGATTTCCAGCAAACGTATTTTGCACTGAGACGCAAATTTCTACTTCGGTGTTGGTTTATATCTACAGTACCTAGAGTCAGTTGTTTGCTTCGGTAAGTTATAATTAAGTCATCACTGTATATGTCTTAAGCAATGTTATTTGTCGGGCATGCTAACAGTTGCTCCTCCATATTACTTTCACTCGACTGCACCAGCAGAAATATATCTACTGTGCATACAAGGAACTTTTGGAGTGATGTGTGTATTTTATACATCACATTCTAGAGTCTCTTCTATGCACTGCTTTACTGCTTCTCGGATATACCCACTTCTGCAATTTGTGTTCATTTTTCCGAATAACTTGATCTGATTTAAGATGGATTTGGCTATAGTAATACGGTAATAGAAGACGTAGCGGTGTCAAACTCATCTTTAACTACCGATAATATTTAAAGTATTTTGAAGTACTATACAACATAGTCATTCATATTACCCTTGGCGAATTAGCCTTACAGTTTTTGTTTCTTATAAAGCTATGATCACCAAGCTACAATATGTATGATAGTTCTACAAGGCACAGATACAACGCTGTATGTCCAACTTATGCTATCGCTATGATGAGAAAACCGTTTGTAAATATCCTTAGTGGTTTAAGTTTTATGTTGTCAATTCCATAAAGCTAGATCACTCTAGGGATAATGTAGTCGGCTACCCTACCATTTCTATAATATTAAAGATTTCCAGCAAAAGCATTTTGCACTGAGACGCAAATTTCTACTTCGGTGTTGGTTTATATCTACAGTACCTAGAGTCAGGTGTTTGCTTCGGTAAGTTAAGTCATCACTGTATATGTCTTAAGCAATGTTATTTGTCGGGCATGCTAACAGTTGCCCCAGCGTATTACATTCACTCGCCTGCACCAGCAAAAATATATCTACTGTGCATACAAGGAACTTTTGGAGTGATGTGTGTATTTTACACATCACATTCTAGAGTCTCTTCTATGCACCGCTTTACTGCTTCTCGGATATACCCACTTCTGCAATTTGTGTTCACATTTCCGAATAACTTGATCTGATTTAAGATAGATGTGGCTATAGTAATGCGGTAACAGAAGACGTAACGGTGTCAAACTCATCTTGAACTACCGATAATATTCGTAGTATTTTGATGTACTATACAACATAGTCATTCATATTACCCTTGGCGATTTAGCCTTACAGTTTTTGTTTCTTGTAAAGCTATGGTCACCAAGACACAATATGTATGATAGTTCTACATGGCACATTATAGAACGCTGTATGTCCAACGTATGCTATCGCTGTGATGACAAAACCGTTTGTAAATGTCCTTATTGGTTTAAGTTTTATGTTATCAATTTAATAAAGCTAGGGATAATGTACTCGGCTACACTACGATCTCTATAACGTTAAAGATTTCCAGCAAAGGTATTTTGCACTGAGATGCAAATTTCTACTTCGATGTTGGTTTATAACTACAGTACCAGAGTCAGGTGTTTGCTTTGGTAAGTCATAATTAAGTCATCACTGTATATGTCTTAAGCAATGTTATTTGTCGGGCATGCTAACAGTTGCTCCAGCGTATTACATTCACTCGCCTGCACCAGCAAAAATATATCTACTGTGCATACAAGGAACTTTTGGAGTGATGTGTGTATTTTACACATCACATTCTAGAGTCTCTTCTATGCACCGCTTTACTGCTTCTCGGATATACCCACTTCTGCAATTTGTGTTCATATTTCCCAATAACTTGATCTGATTTAAGATGGATTTGGCTATAGTAATGCGTTAATAGACGACGTAACGGTGTCAAACTCATCTTGAACTACGGATAATATTCGTAGTAATTTGATGTACTATACAACATAGTCATTCATATTAAACTTGGCGATTTAGCCTTACAGTTTTTGTTTCTTGTAAAGCTATGGTCACCAAGGTACAATATGTATGATGGTTCTACATGGCACATATACAACGCTGTATGTCCAACGTATGCTATCGTTGTGATGACAAAACCGTTTGGAAATATCTTTATTGGTTTAAGTTTTATGTTATCAATTTAATAAAGCTAGGTCACTCTAGGGATACTGTACTAGGCTACCCTACGATTTCTATAATGTTAAAGATTTCCAGCAAAAGTATTTTGCACTGAGATGCAAATTTCTACTTCGGTGTTGGTTTATATCTACAGTACATAGAGTCGGGTGTTTGCTTCGGTAAGTCATTTTATGTAGCAAATACGACAAAAAGTTATTAAGAAAAATTTTTAGGATCAACATCTAGGCTGCTACACCAAATTTCAAAATCCTCGGCGAACTTTCTCTTACATTTTGTTTTATGTTTAGGTTCCATATCAAATAATTTTACTTTTAACAAAGACTGTTATGGAAAAACAAATATTTTTAAAAATTTTTTTATTTCATAATAAAAAAACTTTGTTAAAAATAAAATTATTTGATTTGGGAAATAAACATTAAAGAAATATTTGTCACATGAAAGGCACTTTACTTAGTTAGAAAATGGCGTTTTTCGAAAGTGTGTAAATGCAAAAAGTGCTATTTTTCGGAAATTAAGCAAGATTTCCATGAGATTTTTAGTGTGTCAGTTTTAGCTGAATGAACAATCTCAAGGCCAGAAAACTTTTTTTCGTAAAATGTTTCTCTACTTTGACTATTAAATACATGTTTCGTAATTATTTTAAAAAAATGTAGTATTTTACTGATAACGGAAGTCACGTGACAACTTTTGTTTGGCCCCTTTGTAATTACTTTGCAACCATCTTTGGTCGTCAGTGTTTGATTTTCCAAGAAATTCTAAATACTTTTTTTTCATTTGATTCCAGCTTTTTGGCGATCACTTTATTTATTATTTGTATATAATAATTTCCTTACGTAGTTACTGTAGTTTGCGAATTTGAATTCGGCGCCGAGATGGCCTAGCGCCGAGTTGGCTGGCGCCGAGATGACTCCGTGCCGAGTTGTCGCGGCGCCGAGCTGGCCCCCCGCCGAGATGGCGGCGCCGAAGTGGTGGCGCCGAGATGGCGGCGTCGGATGTCCTACCTAGACTCAGTGGGCTCATATGATCTTCGGTTTCTGCAGCCCTGTTTCAGCGTTAGTGTGGCTTAGGCTTATCTAGTTTCTATTCATTCTAATATAAGTAGGTCCCTTGAAAATTTCTTTATCATTGTCCTATTGGCTATCACTTTTGCAGACGTCGGCTACGTATATTACGCTCGCCATTGCAGATGTTTACCTAACTTCTGAAGTGCTGAAAACCAAAACAAAGTAAAACTCACTTACTTCAAGTCTTTACTCTTTGGCACAGTGATGTACAACGCTTACAAGAACCATAGAGCAAAGCTACGAATACAATTTCGGTGACGTATTGGGCTACAAGCTTTTCTATGTGGTCTTCGGTTTCCGTAGCCTTGTTTCAACGTTACTATGGCTTAGCCTTACCTAGTTTCCTTCCATTCTAATATCAGTAGGACCCTTGAGAATCTCTTTATCATTGTCGTATTGGGCATCACTTTCGCAGACGTCAACTACGTATATTACGCTCGCCATTGCAGATGATTATCTCAACTCCAAAATGCTGAAAACTAGAACAAAATAAAACTTACTTACTTTAAGTAATTACTCTTTGCACCGCGATGTAAAATGAATGGTCCGCTTATAAGAACCATAAACCAAAGCTACGAATACAATTTCCGTGACGTTTTGGGCTACAAGCATTTCTATGTGGTTTTCGGTTTCCGTAGCTCTGTTTCAACGTTACTATGGCTCAGTCTTACTTAGTTTCTATTCATTCTAATATAAGTAGGTCGCTTGAGAATTTCTTTATCATTGTCGTATTGGGCATTGCCTTTACAGACGTCAACTACGTATATTACGCTCGCTATTGCAGATGTTTATCACAATTCCAAAATGCTGAAAACTAGAACAAAATAAAACTCACTTACTTTAAGTTATTACTCTTTGGCACCACGATGTAAAATGAACGGTCCGCCTATAATAACCATAAAAAAAGCTACAAATACAATTTCCGTGACGTTTTGGGCTACAAGCTCTTCTATGTGGTCTTCATTTTCTGCTGACCTGTTTCAACGTTACTATTACTTAGCCTTACCTAGTTTCTATTAATTCTAATATAAGTAGGTCCCTTGAGTATTTTTTTATCGTTGTCGTATTAAGTATCATTTTCACAGACGTCAATTATGTATATTACGCTTGCCATTGTAAATGTTTATCTCACTTCTGAAATGCTGAAAACCAGAACAATATAAAACTCACTTACTTTAGATCTTTACTATTTGGCATCGTGATGTAAAATGAATGTTCCGCTTATACGAACCATAAAGAAAAGCTACAAATACAATTTCCGTGACGTTTTGGGCTACACGCTCTTGTATGTGGTCTTTATTTTCTACTGGCCTGTTTCAACGTTACTATGCCTTAGCCTTACCTAGTTTCTATTCATTCTAATATAAGTAGGTCCTTTGAGTATTTCTCTATCGTTGTCGTATTAAGTATCATTTTCACAGACGTCAACTATGTATATTACGCTTGCCATTGTAAATGTTTATCTCACTTCTGAAATGCTGAAAACCAGAACAATATAAAACTCACTTACTTTAGATCTTTACTATTTGGCATCGTGATGTAAAATGAATGTTCCGCTTATACGAACCATAAAGAAAAGCTACAAATACAATTTCCGTGACGTTTTGGGCTACACGCTCTTGTATGTGGTCTTTATTTTCTACTGGCCTGTTTCAACGTTACTATGCCTTAGCCTTACCTAGTTTCTATCCATTCTAATATAAGTAGGTCCTTTGAGTATTTCTCTATCGTTGTCGTATTAAGTATCATTTTCACAGACGTCAACTATGTATATTACGCTTGCCATTGTAAATGTTTATCTCACTTCTGAAATGCTGAAAACCAGAACAATATAAAACTCACTTACTTTAGATCTTTACTATTTGGCATCGTGATGTAAAATGAATGTTCCGCTTATACGAACCATAAAGAAAAGCTACAAATACAATTTCCGTGACGTTTTGGGCTACAAGCTCTTCTATGTGGTCTTCATTTTCTGCTGGCCTGTTTCAACGTTACTATGCCTTAGCCATACCTAGTTTCTATTCATTCTAATATAAGTAGGTCCTTTGAGTATTTCTCTATCGTTGTCGTATTAAGTATCATTTTCACAGACGTCAACTATGTATATTACGCTTGCCATTGTAAATGTTTATCTCACTTCTGAAATGCTGAAAACCAGAACAATATAAAACTCACTTACTTCAGATCTTTACTATTTGGCATCGTGATGTAAAATGAATGTTCCGCTTATACGAACCATAAAGAAAAGCTACAAATACAATTTCCGTGACGTTTTGGGCTACAAGCTCTTCTATGTGGTCTTGGCTTTCTGTAAACCTGCTTCTACGCTATTATGGTCTGGTCTTACCTAGTCCATATTCATTCCAATATCAGTAGGTCAATTGAGGATTTATTTATCATTGTTGCAGTCGGAGCTTGACAGACGTCAACTAGTTATATCAGGATCAACATTGCAGGTTTTTAGCTCACTTCTGAAATGCTGAAAACCAGAACAGATAAAACTCACATACTTTTACGTCTTTATTTTTTGGTACCTTGATGCAGAATGAATGCTCCGCTTGTAAGAACCATAAAGCCAATCTATGAATACAATTTTCGGGACGATTTAAGCTACAAGCTCTTCTATGTGGTCTTGGCTTTCTGTAGACCTGCTTTTACGTTATTATCGCCTGGTCTTACCTAGTCCATATTCATTCTAATATCAGTAGGTCTCTTGAGGATTTATTTATTATTGTTGCAATCGGAACTTCACAGCCGTCAACTACTTATATCACGCGCGCCATCTCAGGTTTTTAGCTCACTTCTGAAATGCTGAAGAGCAGAACAAGATAAAATTCAAATATTTTTTTACCTAGATGCAGAATGAATGCTCCGCTTGTAAGAACCATAAAGCAAAGCTACAGATACAATTTCTGTGACGTTTTGAGCTAGAAACTCTTCTATGTGGTCTTCGGTTTCTGTAGCCCTGTTTCAACGTTACTATGGCTTAGCCTTACCTAGTTTCTATTAATTCTAATATGTATAAGTAGGTCCCTTGAGAATTTCTTTATAATTGTCGTATTGGGAATCACCTTCACAGACATCAACTACGTATATTACGCTCGCCCTTGCAGTTGTTTATTTCACTTCTGAAATTCTAAAAACCAGAACAAAATAAAACTCCTTGCTTTAATTCTTTACTATTTGGCACCGTGATGTAAAGTGAATGTTCCGCTTCTAAGAACCATAAGGCAAAGCTACGAATACAATGCCCGTGACGTTTTGGGCTACAAATTCTTTTATGTGTTTTGTCTTCTGCAGACCTGTTTCAACGTTACTATAGCTTAGCCTTAGCTAGTTTCTATTCATTCTAATATAAGTAGGTCCCTTGCGAATTTCTTTATCATTGTCGTATTGGGTATCACTTTCACAGATGTCAACTGCGTATATTACTCTCGCAATTGCAGATGTTTATCTCACTTCTAGAATGCTGAAAACCAGAACAATATAGAACTTACTTACTTTAAGTCTTAACTTTTTGGCACCATGATGTAAAATGAATGCTCTGCTTATAAGAACCATAAAGAAAAGCTACGAATACACTTTCCGTGACGTTTTGTGCTGCAAGCTTTTCTATGTGGCTTTCTGGATGTGTTTTTAAATTACTATGACCTGATCTTACCCAGTTCCTCTTTATTCTAATTTATGTATATGCTGAAAACCAGGAGAAAACAAAACTCACTTACTTTTAGGTCTTTACTCTTTGGAAACTTGACGCAGAATGAGTGCCTCGTTTGTATGGACTAGAAAGAAACGCCTACGAATAAAATATGAGTGACATTTTGTGCTACAAGTCCTCTATGTGGTCTTTGTTTTCTGCAGACCTGTTTTTACGTTACTATGGGTTGGTCTTACCTAGTTCATATTTATACTAATATATGTAAGAGTCTTGAGAATTCCTTTATTATTTTCGCAAACGGAATCACTTTTACAGTCGTCAACTACGTAAACCACACTCGCCATCGCAGATTTTTAACCCACTTTTGATTTGCTGAAAACCAGTACATTATAAAACTCAGTCACTTTTTACGTCTTTCCTCTTCGGCACCTTAACTCAGAATAAATGCTTCGCTTGTAAGAACTATAAGGAAAACTTAGGTAATTGTGATTCACATTATAGACAACACTTAACAAAGAAACACGTTTCGTAATCAGGCAGTTATGTTTTGATCACTTAACAACTGAATAACATAGTTGTATAATGATTATCTAATAATATTTAATAATATCCATCACGGCGTGATAATGCTCATCTCCAATAATAAATAAAAGCTACGCCAAAAACTGCGTTTAGTAGGTATTAAGGCTTTACAGTTAAAACTAGGCCTAAGGAATGATTACTACCTTAACACAAATGCTTAAACGACTAAAAAGAGCATTAAAACTATACATTTTCATCTTACATTGCAGGTATTTTTTGAAGAAATAGACTGATTCAACTTCTGGTAAATTTTAAAACATGTTTAATAGTTTACACCATAATTGAAGTAGGGATTATTAAACGAATCATGTTAACGGGAAGTTTCAGCAACACGGGAACAGTTTATTAGTACGATCTTTCGCCTCTAGATTCTAGAAGCGTCTTTTTGATTCCGTGTGCCTGTAACTTGGTAGACCGCGTTCTTGTGTTAGCTGCTTGTGTGTAACGGTATATTTTGGAGTTTAATTTAAAATGTTGGAAGAAGAATAAAACGACTTATTTTGCTTTCATTCTGGTATATTGTTATGATACAAGCTTAATATGGTTTGAATTAAAGTTTGTTAAAATTGGGATATTACAATGGGATAAAAATAGTTCGGATTTATTTGAGAATAAGGCAGATTTGTGATTGAAATATAGCTATTTGAAAATTACAGGTAGATTGACTCTAAAATAAAATTTATAATAATACGGTTTGGAAATCAATGGCAAATGTTAATTTTTAAAGAATATAACATTTTAGTAGGTTTAATATCAAAATAGAGGCGACTAGGAGGCATAAAGAATGAAAATGTAGTAGTTAGGAAGTTTGTTTTTGATTATTAGAAAAATAACAACTTGAAAAAGTATGTAGAAAACGTTTTGGTCTAATTAAAAATATTGAATTTAACCCTGTTTTATTGTGAATATGTTTTGGCTAATTTAAATAGGGTACAATCTAAATATACGTGATGTATTAAAAAGTGAAATATTAAGAAATAATAAAGTGAAGCAAAGAATTTACTAAGGAAAACAATCGGTATATGGTAAAACTTAGTGGATACAAGAATTGTTATTTACAAGTGAATAATTGAGGAGTTATATTGGAACAGCTTTATTTCGAAGAATACATTTGACAAGTAACATAAATAGCATGGGGTTACGTTAATCTATTTGTTGTTGAGTGGAGAGTCTATATGGGTGACAACGAAGCAAGAAGGTGCATTCCAGGAGTTGGTTGCTGTGACAGGAGAATATCCAGGTTTGCTCTGTTGGGCTGGTTGCATCAAGAATTTTGAGTTTTCTGATATTGGATGACGCTTGAGACCTAGTGGCCTATTTGTGAGAACTGCATTGCAGGAACTTGTGTGAGAAAAAGATACAATGTGTGTGATTTTTTATTACATCCTAACTAGAACATAAATAAAAACATTTAAAGGTAAAATTAATTAAGAAACAATAACTTACTGTGTTATTTAATGTTATAGTGTACCATTCTAAGGATTGGGCATTTGTCATTGAAATTTTAAGACTATGAAAATTTTTAAAATATTTGAAAATCACTTTTTCAGAACAAAGTAACTAGATAACAAACACATACCCCTGTAAAGTTTCAGGCGCTATACAAAAAGTAATATTTACATTATTATTCAAAGAGAGCAATTTGTAATTATAAATACATAATTAACATCAATATTAAAAAATTTTCCCCGTCTAAAGACACAACAAAAGGTAGCCAGTAGTCATGGAACAGAAGAAAACGTTACAATAATGTATTTGGGCATCCAGAGCATGCATAATTTCTCGCAAAATTATAGTTGTTTATATTATTGTAATTTTATAATAAATTATTATAGGTTAGTCGACAAGTACATTAAAGCGGGACCAATTCCGGACAAGCTGGAATAAATTTTAATCTGTTTTACTGAGACTCAGAAAATATATATTAATTTTGCACCCTTTGACAGGCCCGGATTAAACCGCTATGTTCAAAAAAAGGTCAAATTTTTATATTTTTTCTAATATTAGTGAATATCTCGATTAATATCAACTTTTGAGCAAAATACGTAATTAAAAAAATTAAAGAAGAGAAAATCCTCTACAAAAAATGTTTCCTGAATTTTGGTCATACATTCGCTTGTTTCGAATTCATAGGCCACAGAATATTTTTTTCTATGCATCGCTATAGATACGCGAAGTTTAACTTTTTTTAACACATGAAAAGTAATGTTTCTTCACCGCTATCAGTGAAAAAAACGGTTTTGGAACACCATTTCCTTAGTTACAACACATATAAAACGTTACGTACATAATAACTATTACTCTACTCGTTTGCTATATACGTATGATTTTGTTACAGAGAATTTTTTATTTTTTTTCGACGGTTGTAGAAAAAACGTTGTTTGTATTTCGTGGCAAAATTCGTGTTTTATGGCGCGTTTGAAAGACTTTTCTGCCTCGACTTTAACAGTCTCGGCGAAAATTGACATTCTCACTCGCCATAAAAAAAACACTCATTTCGCGCACTTAATACAAAAATTACTATTTTTTCGAGCATTTGCTTTTTTTATTATTATTGACGTTCGATGCTACAAAATTCCTTTTTCGTACTATATACGATTTGTATTACTCATGTAAAGAAATTATGTTGCTTACTTTGTATAGAGTCCCTGTATATAACTATATACAGGGACTCTAACTTTGTACTCGCTTCCACGCCACCTAGAGGTGCAAACTTTACTAACTTCAAATATCCTTTGAAGTTGACGGCTCATCATTTATTTTTTGCCTTTTTGATGTTAGTGGTTGTTCAATATATCGTAATTTTTAATATCACCCTGACTTTCAACATCCATCTCATATTCCGATTTGCTCATAATCTGCGGAATGTTCTATTTATTGTTCTATATCTATATCTATAAGCAAGTCCTCGTCGTCGCGTCGTCTAATTCGACCACTCCACGGCATTTAAACAAGATTTGCCCTGGCAGAAACCACACGTTACTGAGCAATGCAAACCTATTTTGCGATATCTACAAGCATATTACAACGTTTGGTGCATTTACAAGAAATGAGTTTCAGTAATTCTTGGGAAGCTGCGTCTTATACAAGTGGGAATGGGCATTAACCCACCCTTTGAATGTCTTCCTCCCCAGGCTAAAGCTGATTTTTCGTTTCCATACCACAGCTGAATTTGGTTGGTAAGTAAGGAACTAGTGCAAGCGAGCTGCGTCTTTGGTTGGTGGTAACGATGCTAGATTTGGTAAACTTTTGTTAATAGATTGTACAAAACAGTTATATCTATATTTGTTCAATGATTCACAGCGTTTTGATTCATACAGAAGAAGAAAATGTTCTCCCACTTTATCTATCTCCTCTGAGAACGTGTTTGGGTCTTTGAAAATTGAACAACTTTCTGTAAGTCTATCTCTTTCTGTAGAAGTTTAACGAACTTCATTTTTGCCCTGCCTGTATAATACGGTAACAGAATCACAGCCACTAAATGCGTGTATAAATAAAATGTCCCTAATTGAAGCATCCAAATTTATATTATGGGGTGCATGCATCCGGCTCCGAATCTTTCCTTTGCCCGGCAAAAAAAAATATATTAGAGCGAGACTGATTCAAGGCGGTAAGAATTACCAATAAATCACTGTTTTTTCCCTATTATAATTACCGATTTCTAGTGATTTTGTTCTTCAATTGAAGTGTTGACAATTAAGGTATCAGCATCTTCGGCAACCTGCATTTGACAAGAATTTCCCCTGGGATAAAAATGTATTTCCGCTGATGAACCAATATTCAATCGGCGAAGTCCGTTCAGCAGTCTTGGTGCTTGTTGCTGCAGCATCCTCCGGGTATCCATCGAAAACTATTACTGCATTGGTTGAGTAAAGTCTTGTTACATATACTTGACGTATTTATTCAAAATCGCACAATAAGATACTTGTTGATGCCAGACAATTTTGTGGAGTAGAAATCCCACGTCTATCACATAAAGAGTATTCCAGAGTCTAGTTGGTTTCAATGGGTACAAACGCATTGTACAAAGCTGATTTTTTAGTTTTACGCATGCCTATCTCATCGAAGAGTGAAAGTGGATAAGGAGCTAGTTCGTATTCAAAGTAATCTTCTAACTGTTTCTCAGATCTTTTAGATGTACTTTTTCTAATTTTACTAGAGGTACTTGTACTGGTCTTATTTTTAATTGCCACAGAAACTACATTGCAAATGCCCTTACAATATCCAGCTTTCGACGCCTATAATCTCGAAACAAGTAGTCGCACGAGAAAAATGTATATAACATTTCTTGTAGATAATTTACTTTCCTTTAATTTTGATAAAATATATTTTACTCTAAAGTGGATGCCAACCGAGATATTTACAAATAATCAAAACAATTAAAATTTGTTGCCTCTTTTTTACTTTCTCGCATATAGAGAAAGTATTGTAATCGTCAAAAAAATCGACTTCGAGATTTTGACTAATCTTGACGTTTTAGACCTCCTAGAGTCCGAAAAAACCATTTTTCGAATTATGTCTGTGTGTGTGTATGTGTGTGCGTGTGTGCGTGTGTGTGTGTGTGTGTGTGTGTGAACACGATAACTTAAAAACGAAATAAGCTAGACCCTTGCAAATTATGTACATAGTCATTATTCAAAATTTGTATATTCCTGTCAAATTTTGAGCGAAATCGGTTAACCGAAGTGGCACTTTACCCTAAACAGGTAGCGGTACCTATTCAAGTAAAGTACCAGTTTGCTTCGAGATATTTGAACAAAATTTGTACATACATTTCTTATGTAGAAAAACTACCAGATATTACATTTCAGCATGATCGGTTAACCAGAAGTGGCATTTTACCTAAACAGGTAGCGGTATCCATTCAAGTAAAGTACCAGTTTGCTTCAAGGTATTTGCACGAAATTTTGCACATACATTTATTATTGAGAAAAACTCCTAGATATAAAATTTCAGTATGATAGGTTAACCTAAAGCGGCACTTTACCTAAACAGGTAGTGGTTACCTGAAAATGTAATTTTATCGCTGTATGTATTTACATTGCAATAAACTTTTCAAATTTGCTAGAAAACAAGGCGAATGCGAGAAAGTCTAGGGGAGCACACTCCCGATTTTTCAAGATGGCGGCCAAATCCGGGCATTCTAGGGGGTGCAATTTTAAGAGACATTTCGTAACACGAAATCAATAGATTAAAATTAATTCTAGTTTGTCCGGAATTTCTCCGCTAACAGCCATTTTAAACGACTTATCGACTGGCCTATTAGTGTTACATGGCCACTTTATTTTAAGAAGTTCAAAAAAGTTATTTTTAAATAGCTCGGCTATTTTCAAAACTATAAAAAAATTGTAGTAGTATTTTTGTTTTGTACTTGATTTTACATCGATTTATCCGAAAGCTTACAGAGTATTAAATTTAAAAAAAAAACATAATGTTGGAAATAACTCCTCAAGTGGATATTCGGTTGTTTTTACCATCATAATTAGCGGAAAAGATCTTACTAGTTTCATAATTTAACCGACTTCGAAATCGCCGGGCTCCATAGTTTAGTGGTTAAGCATTCTGGCTACTGATCTAAAAGTCGAGAGTTCAATCCCCGATTCCGGTGAGGTTTTTAAAAAAATAAAAAATGCTGATGAGAACTAAGGTCACTAAATCACGTTAGCTAGAACCTCTACAGAATGCCATCATTCGGAAGTGATGTGAAGCCATGGGTTCCATGTTACTACCATGTGTAGCATGTAAAAGGTTGCTAGCGTTGGAACTCTTTAATCTCGCGGCAAAATTCTAAAGTAGGACTAAGGTACCGCTACTCTGCATGCCTAAACCTTATACACGGGGTTGACTTTCTATCCTATGTGTGGTAATTAAAATCAACGCAAAATATATGTTTGGGTTTATATGTTGTGCGCCGAAACGGCTCGCGCCGAATTGGTCGCGACGAATCGGTCGCGCCGAACCGGCCACGCGAAAACGTCATAATATGACGTGATATTATCCCCTTCCAATTTCACTTCTAGAGCGTAATCTTTATTGAAGCGTGTTTTTATTTTATTATTTACAACTTAGAAAGTAAAATAATAATAAAATATACGGTACCCCCCACCCAAGAAAAGCGCCCTTCCGTGCTTTCCAAGAATACTTCGATACTCAGCATCACTCCGTTTCGCTAATACAATGAAATGCTATGAACCAGTTATTTATTAAAAAAAAAAAAAAAAAAATTTGCCGACGACCATAGCTCAAAAGTTGATGTTGCCTTCATTTTCGGAGGACCTATCGTCCTTCAGGAAGGTTCCTGGCGACCGGAATCGTGTACACATACGAACATACATCCCCCGCACAGCACGTTTTAGGCACCCCCCAATACGGGGGATTGATCTAGTGGGCTGGGATCTTCACCAAAGATCCGCACCGCCGAGACGGAGATTTGATATAGTGGGTTCATTAGTCGGTTGGCTCGAATTTTAGAGATATTTGACTCAGAGTGGTTTTCGATATGAGGGAATTTCAATACTTCGTACACTTCGTGTCGAAGTAATTATTATTATATTAATCTACGTAAAAATGTGTATCAATAATGTCTGTCGTTTGACAAATTGTGAAAAACAAATGAGTTGTGCGTCAAATTCAAATATAATAATAATTTCAGCTGTAGCTAAGAAATCAAGAGAGGTATTCGATTTCTGTTTTTCCTGTTGTATTGCTTTCTAGAACTTGTTCCCATAATGTCAAAACTACTTTTTCCTACCTTTAATAACACTGAAGTTTCCAATTTAACCCCACTGAAAATATGTGACACCATGTACCAGCGCACTTGTTGATTGAGTTTGTTATGGTGTAGTGCTGGTCTCGCACTTGTCAATAAAATAAATTAAGAATCGTGCCACCTGTTATTTTGCATTGTGCGGTTATCGTTCAAGATTAAGGGTCAAAATTAAGTTACCTAAGTGGCCAGACTTTTCGAAGTTGCTGCAGTTTAGAGTAACAAATTGAAATATTCATATTTAAAACGCTTAGCACTTTTATTCTTACCGTTGTTTACAATAGAAGGCTCGTGTCCGGCTGTCAGCTCGGTATCAAAACTGCATTTTATGGTTATAAATTGCAAGTGAATTTCAATGCCTAGCAAGAAGGTTAAACGTAAAGCAGCGGCGTCCAAGATGCGCACAGCGGAAAAAGTTTTAGATAAACGAAAAAATCCCGACACAGGTGGGCTCGAGTATTATTTGAAATGGAAAGGTTTGGATGATAGTCAAAACTCATGGGAACTAACTGAGAATTTAAAATGTCTCGAGCTTATCGCTGATTATGAAGAACGAGAACTAGAAGCTACGAAAAATATGGAAGAAAAGCAGCGGGCTCTGGAGTCAAACTAGGAATTCGGCTGGCGATGCAAGCACTTCTTCTAGTGGAACAAAAAATCAAATAAATTGGAACCTGAGAAAATTTTAGCTGCTATGGAAAGTCAAGGTACGAGAGCCTTAATTATATATTGCGCTCAGATGCCAGTTATATAATATAAGCCCCAAAGTGCATTGCTTTCAATGCACAAAATGTTCTAATTTAACAGTTAATTAAACATTGGTGAAGTTCTCTCTAGATAGTCAAAGTATGCACTGGAATTTCCTAATGGACATTTTGTGTTAGACATTCACATTTTATATTTTTTCTAAGATCGTGTCAAAATGACAGCCGTAAATGTGTTTACTTGTGAATGAAATGTCATAAGCACTAATGTTTTGATGCGCTTTTGTTTGTTTTAACAGCGAATTAAAGTTAACGTCAGATTAGTGGGCTTCATAAGACTGGCTGTTAATATTAGTGCTCGAATTACGTCTTTTTTGCACGTTGCCATTGGTGGCGTGTTTTAATACTATATTAAAACACGCTCTGCCGTAAGTTTGAATGTCAACATAACCTAAAATGTCTAGCAC
The DNA here is from genome assembly GCA_940337035.1 of Agriotes lineatus. NCBI lineage: Eukaryota > Metazoa > Arthropoda > Insecta > Coleoptera > Elateridae > Agriotes > Agriotes lineatus. The sequence continues at coordinate 110,811 of CALNHX010005138.1, forward strand.
AATGTGACTGAAAAAGTGTCACCGAACTAAGTTTTTATATTTCTGTTACGATCGTAGAAAAAAAGCGTATGATATGCGTGTATAAGTGCCATTAAAGCACTAGCGACGTTAAAAACACTCAGCTTTGCGTCGTACTCTTAAACTCGTCGCACGTGCTTTAAAGGCGTACTTATACACTAGTATCATAACATACTATTATAGGAAATGGAGTGCAATTTCGGAACGTCTGAAATTGAACTTCGTCGAATTTCGTGTTTGACGATTATATTTTTAGCTCACCCAGCAAAGGAAAATACATTCTATACTCTGTTTACACCTTATTTTCAGTAGGGTTAACATGGAAAATATTACATTTTAGCTGTTTAAATAGAACTTCAACTGACATGTACAATTACTTTTAGGTTAGAAAGAATTTTAGGTTAAATATTTGTAAGACTATTTACAAATGCGGCGTTGCTAATTTTACACAGCATATCCATATATGATTTTGGTAACTTTTGTCCCTTTAGTTTTGTGGCTTTTAACATTTATGAATTATGACTATCATTAAATGTACTTAGGGAAATTGGTATATAAAATTGAAATAACACTTAACAAAAGATTACACGTTAATATCAATAAGGTCACTAACATTCTAGCTAAAATAAAGCAGACATTTGTAACGTTTTTTTTATTATTGGTTTTCATTTGTGCAATATCGTTTTGAATTTTTTCATATTATGTGTGGTCACTTAAATGATAAATATGTTCAAGGGCTACCCCTGTAAAGAGTAAATTCTTCCCTGACGTTTAACGTTAGATTTCACCAGTCTAATCTAACACATTTTCTTGCTACATCTGTTGGTGTGTAGGTAGTAGTTTCATCTTTCATTTCATTCTCTGCAGAGTATTTGTGACTGCAAATATCCAAGACATATTTTAAATCATCCTCTTCTAGCAGTAGTGGGACCTATGTTGTGCTTTTGTGTAAATTGACGTACTTTCAATTTGTCCGTTTTTGTAACTCCTCTTCTGTACTGATCTTATGTTCAGGTAAGTTATTAATATTGTCGAAATATTTTAAATCTGCGTGGGCTTTGGTGGAATTAAGACAATTTTAATACAATTAATTTGATCCTAAAGCTTTGAAAAGTCCTTTAAAATTTCAATTTTGAAACCAACTGTGTATATCATTCTACGCCTCCATTAAATTACTGGAATAATCTGAATTTTCATAGTGATTGCCCTGTGACTTTCCATCAGATTCTCCCAATGAAATAATAAAAGGTGGAATATTTTCAGTTGGCAAACCTCTCATATATTTAGTCCAGTCAGTCAAAATTAGTTCTTCATAATGTTTACAGTAATTTTGCCACATGTCAGGAGTACACGTCGAAAGAGCTTCACGCCATATAAGTTCTTTACTTTTTCCTTAGATGAAGGTTGAGAATTTATGTGCTTGTTGTAGTAAGACTAGAGTTAATATTTCGTCAATTGCATACCGTTTTTGAGGTAATTTTGAAAAGTTTTGATTAAATTCCAACGCTTCATTGTTGTAATTTTGCCCTCAATTTTGACGTCACGATTAATCAGCCATTCCCGCATTTCACCTACTTTAAAAGAAAATGTGGGCGGCTTGTCTACCTGCATCGAATGATATGATACATTATCCACAACCACTATACATGTTCCCGGTAATTTCGCTAGAGGAGGAACTAGCTGATTATCACCCAATTTTTGAAAATTTTGCCAACAAGTCACACCCTTCTAAAAAAAACAAAAAAACCAAAAACATACCCTGCATCCAAAATTAAATCTTTTCCCCTCATTTTTAATTTAGGCTGGGTTACTTTTCAAATCATTTTCGTGTAGCCAAAGATGGATACTCTGTCATTCTGATACATCCATGTCTCGTCGAGGTGCACGAATGTCAAATCGCCTGAATTTTGAAGTTGTATAAATGTGTTAAAAACTTTAATTTTGGCTGCAACTACATGTGATTGTTTACATACAATTTTGCGTTTATTTGTACGTCTTTGTATAAGTAAAGTATTCATTTTTTAATTGTATTGCAAAATTGTAGTTGCAGATATTCACAAAATCAATAATTTTGTTGTTTCTCTGCAAGACGATTTTTCTAAACACTCTTTCTCTGATAATTTATATGTAGTTTTTTAAAAACTCAATTGCAGCATGCCCTGAATAACCTGAATCAGTTGGCAGTACCGAAGTGCA